>PVJC01018713.1:0-31059 GCA_004026665.1 Murina feae | reverse complement strand
CAAGTGCACCAGGCTCCTAGTATATTTAGAAAAAAGAACTCAAGAACCATCTGAAAGTAACATGTGAAAGAGTGGTTTACAGAGTCTTGATGTAATTTTAAAAGAAGTTCTAGGCAGAAGAATTTTTGGGTCATGATTAAGTAGAAAACTATGAATGAGAAAATAAAGAGTGTTTTTATTGGTCCTTCAGATAAAAGTGATCTTTGGGCTGAATGTTGTTCAGAACAAGCAGAGGGATTTCTGCAAGGTTAGTTTAGATGAGAGGGTTATAGAACCTGTTTATACACTTATAATTCAACTCATGACCAATAAGTAGATGGGATCATAAAGCAAGCCTTCCCCACAAATACCAAATTTCAAAAGAGCAAGTGGAGTGTGAGTGAAGATGGGCAATTCATTCCTCATAAACTCATTATTGAAATATGTATATATAGTGAGACATCTGTATAAATCATCAAAACTTTAAAGTTATCCATTAACTTATAAAGGAAATCTGAGCAAGAAAAAATCAGAAACTCATACTTCCTTCCTGTCTTTTTTCTTCATTTCTTCCTTCCACGTTTAGTGATATTAAACTCCATGAAATCCTTCTTCTGAGTATCAAGGAGGAAGGACACAAATGCATATGAGATCTCTGCTCACAAATATGCATGTGCAGTGGAGAAAATAATGCCGGTTGTAATAATGCTAACTCAGGCAGAGCAGGCTAAGTACTATACCAGAAGGAGTACAAATTTGATGAAAATTAATTCCCCATAGAGACAGAAAGGAAAGGTCCTGTGGGAGAACCAGTCAGCCCATTAAGCCCATCTAAAAACTAACCAGGCTGAGCTGGGCAGAGGAGGAGAAGAAGGAAGAAAGGAATTCCATTATGAAGATTCTGGCAGCAAAACATAGCAATGGTGAAATGTAAATACCTGTTGAAATTGGTACTTTAGTGTTCCTAGAAGTGAAGGAACATGTGGACATGTGTAAAGCTGCAAAGGTCGGTTGAGTCCAGACTCTGTGTGTGTGTATGTGTGTGTGTGTTTAGGAATGGTGGCACTCTTGAGCTAGACTATATACGCTTTTTGTTTATTTTTGTTTTTGTAAGTGAGGCTTAGAGGACAGCAAACAGATTTTGAGCAAAAGATTGGTATGTAAGTATTGAAACTCTAATAAGAAAGCAGCAGAGGCAGGATGGATTGAAACTAAGAAGCTTTAAAGCTTGTTCAAGAGATTCAAGAGTAAAACTGAGAAGCACTGAGACCCAAATTAAAGGGAGGGGAAGTTCCAAACAGACACAAGACATATTTCAGAAATAAAATCAAGTGAGACATAGAATAACCTCAAATTTTAACATTTGGTGGCAGACCTGAGGAACATAGCCCCAGACTTTAGGAAATAGCACAGGCATTTGTCTTGTGATTCTCTTTCAATTTAGCACAACATAAACCAAATTATTAAACCTTACCACTACAATTGTTTGATACTGAATGCATCACAAAATTGTAAAAAAAAAGTTCAAAAACAACATTTAAAATGTAAATGACCTATGACTTTTAAACCAGATTATTACACTGCAATTATTTTTATGGTCTTTTCAATGAGTTCCTAGCATCAAGAGCTCACAACATGGTTAAATACTTTTATCATTAAAATAGCCTAAATGAACAGAATATGTTATACTGGGTTCCATTAGCTTCAACAGACTTACCCTAAGGCATTGATTACATTTCTGCTTAAGGTTATTTAGGATTAAAAATTCAAAACTCAAAAGATTTTTATTATAAATTTAGACTAGTAAATTTGATTTGGGAAAAAATCTAATAGGGTTTCACCACAGTACTAATTGTAAATATGTTAAGTTTCTTTCTACAAGGAAAACTATTAAAAATTAAGTCATATGCTAAGTTCACTATCTCCTGAAATTGACTATACATGTCTATAATAAAATCACATTTTAAATTAAACATCATATATGAAAGCAAGTTAAATGTAATTGCATAATGTCTCTTAATTACTTGTTTAATAACTGTCAGACCTCATAGGGTCCCAGAAATTAAATATGTGGAAACATATTAACTCACTTACTGTATTCCCTTGACAGTGCACGTATATTCTCTGTTCAGAAAAAAAATGGTGTTTTACATAGCGCTGATTACCTTGCCATTTTTTAGTATACACCTGATAACAATGTATTGTGGAATGAAATGATTTCTATATTTTACTTTAATGATTGGACTAATTTTTTGAGTTGAGGGTTCTGGGGGAAAGTCAGAGATCAATGGATTCAAAAAATATCATGCTAACATATGTATACATGATGAAATTCAATAACACTATTTAAATAATCTAATTTAATAAAAGAGTAATATGCAAATTAACCAACACTCCAAGACACTTAAGCCATGCCCACCAGCCAACCCACGCCCACCAGCCAATCAGAGTGGCTGTATGCAAATTAACCCAACCAAGATGGCAGCCAGCAGCCACGGAGCTAGAGCAAACAGGAGGCTTCCATTGCACCAGTGATGGAGTTGAAACTGCCTGCTTAGGCCAACCAGGCCTCTGTTCAAGGCAACAATGTTTCAATTATAGAAGCCACGGAGCTGAAGCAAACAGGAGGCTTTGTTGCCTGACTAGGCCTCCACTCAAGGCAACAAAGTTTCAATTATAGAAGATAAATAAACCCCAGAAACCTGATTCCAGCCAGCCTCGCTGGGTTGATGGGAGCTGTGGGAAGCTTGAAAACGGCCCTTGGCCCCTCACCCAGACTATCCAGGCACCCCAGTAGGGACCCAAACCCTAAAGGGACTGTGGGCAGCCTAAAAATGGCCCCCAGGCCCTCACCCAGGCTGGCCAGGCATGCCAGCAGGTGGACATGCCCCAAGGGGTCCCAGACTGTGAGAGGGCACAGGCCGGGCTGAGGGACCCCCTCAAGTGCACAAATTTTTGTGTACCGGGTCCCTAATAATGTATAATGTTAATATAATATAGGCCTTACCTATATTTTTGTATTAACTAATATAAAGCATCTTTCTAAATGTAAAATTGGTAGGACTGGCAAACAGTTCAACATGGTTGTGAGAGAAGTGCTGTGAAATTTCTAGATTTCTGGTTTGAGATATCCAAAGCAGATGATACTTTACACATTTTGTGCACCTCACAATATACAAAGCATTTTTGTGAATTTTAAATACACTGCTGCTTACCATAATCCAGCACCAAGTGACAAGTGTTACAACACTATATCTATTGCATGCATTTAAAAATTGATGTTTAGAGAAGTATTCCTATAACAAATAACAGCACAGTCTGATACTAAAATTGTAGCACCTTAGTTATGCTCTTTCCCCCCTAAAATGAAAGAGTTTAATTATTGCTACTTAAAAACTGTTATTCAAAAGTTAGTTTTTAGGCTCTGACTTGTTTGGCTCAGTGGATAGAACATCAGCCTGCGGACTCAAAGGTCCCAGGTTCAATTCCGGTCAAGGGCATGTACCTTGGTTGCAGGAGTGTGCAGGAGGGAGCTGATCGATATTTCTCTCATCGATGTTTCTAACTCTCTATCCCTGTCCCTTCCTCTCTGTAAAAAAAAAAAATCAATAAAATAGATTTAAAAAACTTATTTTTAGAAAAAGTGCAATGAAAGAGGTTCTTGATTTTGGCTTTTCAAATCTCAAGTTGATGAAGCTAATACTTTGACAACTTAGTCTCTCATGAAATACATCTCATCAACAAAAATCTCACATATTACATTCAAATTTATTTGACAAGTGGTAGGTATAACTAAGTCGAGTATGCAGAAACATTTGTATCCTAATACAGGACATTTGTAAATTATTTATGATACTTTATGCATACTTTTTTTGAGGAAGAAATGTCCAAACTATCCGTTCAATGAGCCACTATAGGAGGAAAGAGACTCATCTACATTTAGAGAGATTTATAATAAACATAAAATATATGATTAAGGAAAATAAGGTCAAAACCTAAATAATAAAATATAAATAGCTGTGTACTTTTTCCCTCTTTCAATTCCAAATGAAGAATGTTCTACTGAGTTTGGACAACAATTTTAAGGGTTAATTTTTTTAAATAACCTATATCAATTTTGATATTAGAATTTTCAAATGACTGACAATGCAAGTATGATATAAAATGTTTTAATTTAAGAATTATTTAAACAATTTAAAAAATGATTCCTATGCTTATTTTGCAAGAATGTGTTTGGTTGAAAGGAAATACTGAGAGGTATCACAAGTCCTACATAGGAAGAATAATTGGTCAAGCCATTAATTATGATTTTTTATGTTGTTTTACTTTTTAGAGGAAGAGAACGGGGGGGGGGGAGATAGAGAGAGACTGAGAGATATGAGAGAGAAATATCAATTGGTTGCCTCACATATGGGCTCTGATTAAACCCAAAACCTAGATATGTACCCTGACTGAAATAAAACCAGAAACCTTTTGGTATATGGGACAACACTCCAATTAATTGGCCATCCAGCCAGAGCTATGATTTTGTTTTGAAAGCTTACTCTTTTACTTGAGTTTATGGTACTTTTATATGTCCTCAGGCAATGTGTGCTACTAGCATTTATGAAACTGAACTCCATAAGGGTAAAGGATTTCCAGCTAGCTATTCAAGCATATCAAAAGTTTTCATTCAATTGGATCCAAAAAAATGTTTTTCCTCCCCTCTGAGAAGATATATTGTGTCCTGAGATATACAAAGATCACCAATTCATGTACTTTGCCCACTAGGAGTTGAAAACAGACATATATACTAGCAGTCGGGGGGCATCTCTGATGTGTGTAGGAGGGCAAAAGTAAAACAACATCTAGTGTTCAGGATTAGAAAATTACAGGCAACAGACTACACTCCCATTCTGCGTGACTATAGATGTTAGTGACTTTCAATTTCACTTGCACAATCAGTAACTTTTTATTCAATGATGCAACCGCCAGCCATTTTTCTAATTGTGTGTTTCATTTCCTAAATTTTCTCTTCGGAAATTTAAGAATTGTTCTCATTGTTCACATTCACCAGAGATTTCAGTTCTTTTCTTTTTGTACTTTTATATTTTGAACATTGGAGGTGAGATGAAAAATTAGCCAGCCAATATCTCTATATGTGTTAACAACCAAAAGATTGAGATGATTCTTGTCCACTTAAAATATTTCAATGTGCAAATCCATATAAAAACATTGTTTTTTCTTATATTTTCTCTTAGCTTTTACATTCATTCATTTATTAATCATTCAATCAGCAAATGTCACTAAGCCCCTACTATATGCCAGATACTGTTCTAGGCATCAAGGGTGCAGTAGTGAAAGATATTGACAAAAATAATCCCTGCCCTCATACAATTTCCATTTCAGAATTGGAGGCTGAAAACGGGCAGGTACATAAAAGTATTATATGATAGGTAACTATATGGGCTAAAGATTCAAATCAAAATATAGAATCCAATCACCAAAAATGAATCAGATAGTGGAACTTGGATATAAGGGAGCCTAAAAAATCTAGTTTTCAGGCTTTTAGCTCTTGTGATAGAAAGAAGAGTGAACATGGGAGAGGTTGGGAACAAATGTTGGGTCTCAAAAGAAGCAATAGGTAGTAGAGTTCACACTACTTTGGCCAATATTTAAAATTTTAACCTGCAATCATGATAAAAACTGCATGATTCTTCCTAATATAATAGAACCATTCTTCATACAAAGATTTCCCAATCTCTCCCCCAAAATTAGGGACCAGAAATACCATCAATAATCAAATTCATTAATTCTTCTGTAAATTCACTTGCAACCCTTCTTTGATATATTTAGATCATAAAAATGAATTTATAGGAATCACCAATACTTCATGAAAATAGTAAATGAGGAGTGAAGAAGTCAACTAATAAAGCAAGTAAAATAAATGGTAGTTATTAAAGTTCTTTTTTCCGTAATGGGTCACAAAGTTGTAGTTTGCGCTTTTTCCCCCCCTTTCACTTTCTCCTTCCACTAACCATTCACTGGTTCCTTGCTCTCAGCCAGTGTTTAGTTTGTGTTATTTAAATCTTCATTCATGCCCTAGCTGATCTGGCTCAATGTATAGTGTCAGCCCATGGACTGAAGGGTCCCGGGTTCGATTCTGGTCTAGGGCATGTACCTTGGTTATAGATTCCCTGGCTGTTGGGTGTGTGCAGGAGGCAACCAATAGATGAATCTCTCTGTCTCACAGTGATGTTTCTCTCTTCTCTCCCTTTCCTCTCCACTCTATCAAAAACCAATGGAAAAACATCCTTGGGTGAGTCTTAATAACAAATAACCTTCATTCATGAATGGGGTAGAGACTGTTGATCCTGTTTTTAGTGAGTTGCTGTTTTTCTGGGTATATTAAAAGCCCCCAAAAAGAGAATTTCCAGAGTGTGTTTCTGTTGTTAAGCAATATTGTGCTGGACATTGTGCCAGACACTAAAGGGTATAGTATTGTAACAGTAGTGCCAGAATATAGACCCCGAAATGAAAGCCTAAGAAGCATTTTCTGAGCTGACAGGGCCTGAATCTGTGGCCAACGTTTTTGCCACCTTGGTGCTTGCTTGCTTGGTTCACATTCAGTGTGGCTGTGGTGGTCCAGGTGAGGCTTATACTAAGACTTTAAACATGAACTTTCCTTCAGCAAGGCTCACCTGCCACTGCCACTGCTGTGGAGTATCTCCCAGCCAGCAGCAAAGGTCAACACTGACTCACTAATAGGGCTTTATGTCCCAGGGGAACCCGCATAATTACAGGCGATCCTCCTCAATATGAAGAGGCCAGAGATTTCTCCTCATAAAAATAAACCTGTTGGATATAGATTATTTTTCCCCCTCAGTGTTTGCAATGCTTCTGTAAAGGCCACCTTCTTTGACATTCTGAATGTTTTATTGTAATGGGGTCCCAAGGCACATACAGAGGAAATATCTAGAAGTTGCTGCAAAGTGTCACATCTGGGAAGCCTTGTGCTTGTGCACTGCGACTGCAAAAGAAAGCAATGCTTTTTTATTCTTTTCTATCTCAACAGTCCATATAAATATATCTGGCTGACAGAATGTTCATCACATTGAGGAACTCTGAAGAAAGAGTTTGATAAATATGGGACCATGACTTCTATTCCTTGTCAGGCAGAAGTGAGTATAGGAAGGTGTTCAGATGACTGCAGATGGAAACATGGGAAGGCACAGGAAGGTGCAGCTCAGACAGAAGCATGATCTACCTTTCCCTTCCAGTCCTCTGCTGATATGTCCATTGCCTCAATCTAGTATTTTTCTTTCATCACCTGAAGAATTAGACAAATCATCTTAATTGGTTAATGCAATATAGGTACTATATTCAAGTTTTAAAATAGATGAGATTTCTTTTGAGGAATCAAGTCTTTCATAGGGTTATAATCCCTTCATAAACTGAATATGTTATATATAGGCACTGAGGATACAGTGCTCAATAAATTATCCAAGCTTTTGGACACAGGATCCCACACTTGAATTGAAAATATTTTTTCTTTAAATATTATGAAAAGTTTCATCAACAATATTTAGAAGCTTCAGAGAAGAATATGATATAGGCTATAAATGAGAGAAAAAGGTTCAAAGACAATATATTGATGTAACTGAATCTTGAATGATAAAATTGCATTAGGAAATCAAATCCAAATGGGAAAGATGTTCTAAGAAGGAAGAGTAAATGCTAATTGAAACTGTGAAAACATACGGTCCTATTAGGGAGAAACAAACAATCCCTATTAGATGGAAGGTGTTAAGTTAAAGTGGGAGATATCCCAATCTCTAAAAAAACCCCACAAAACTATCTTTCTTCCCGAAGAGATAAAGCTTTGTTGTACATGTAGCAGAAATGCATTTCTCAAGAATAAAACTAGCCCAGCCTGTGTTGGTCAGTGGTTGAGCATCAATCTATGAACCAGGAGGTCACGGTTTGATTCCCAGTCAGGACATATACCTGGGTTGGGGGCTTGATCCCCAGTATGGGGCGTATACAAGATAGTCAATGATTCTCTTATCATTGATGTTCCTCTCTCTCTCCCTTCTGCTCTAAAATCAATAAAATGTATTTAAAAAATAATAAAACTAGACCATTCTATTTGGGTAGAGAGGAGGTGGGTAGAAAAGGAAGTTTTTTTCCAATAAGGATAAAGATTCAATACATAGAACTGAAAAGACTGTATGTTCTCTTGATATGCATCAGTTGCCTTAGATGCATTTGTTCCATCTCAACCAGCTGCTATGTTCATGTTGTTCCGCGTAACCTAGAGGCGATATTGAACCCTGGATGGTCAAAGGGGAACCAAGCAGATCCCATATTGGAAAGGAGATGGGAATAGGCCACAACAGCTTCTCCACCATGGGGTTGTTTTTATGGGAGACGTCTTAGCTTCTGGTAGTCCAGCCCTTCCCAGAAACTGGGGAAAGTTGTTTGGGGACCATGTCCCAGCAACAAATGAGAGTGTGCATTTTCCAGTAATGTTGTCCATCATATATACACTACTCTTCAGATTAACAGGAGTCGCTAACAGAGTAGATAGCTAGCCAAAGATTTGAAAGAATTGGGTCCTTAGAGGGGTTGTATACACTCCAAAACAGGTCATGTTCTTAGAGTCAAAGACTCTATAAAAGGGTATCCTTTGTAATTATTAATTTAATGAAAGAAGTAATACAGAATATGATGAAAAAAATTCAAATCCAAAACTGAGGCTTCCAAAGTAGAATATGTGGCACATTAAAAGCCTTCTTCAATGTTATAATTCCTGATAATGTTTGTAATACATTACTCAATTTTTTTAATAAAGTTTCACAACATAGGTAGAATTATGTCAGGCTTTATATAAACTGTACAGGTATGAGATTTGTATCTGTGTGCCAATATGTATCATCTTAGTGTTATTCACTCTACAAAAGTTAGCCCCCTGCTTAGAATTTATATTTATGATACCGTTTTTTGATGCTATATAGATATTATGAAATATTTTCTCCTGTGAACTGCTGAAAGAATCCTATCTATAACTTATTTTGAGCTTTATTATCAACAGATGCTTAGTAGATGTTTTCCTTAGTAAGAGATGGTTTAATATTGCATGCTGTAAAATCACAGTTCAAAATTACCTGAGTGAATTTATTTTTTTAACAAGTGCTTTATAAATATTCATTTAAAAAGTCATGTTTATAAATTGAAATGGTCCTTTGTAAATGTCCAATTACAATTATTTGACAAGTATAAATGCACTTTGTGGCAAATAATACCCTGATTTATGCAGATCCCATTAGATCTGACTGTGAACTATAATTATCCCGGTGGACTATAATTTTGCCTGCCCAGTCAGTCATTCATAGAGTTTATTTAATACACTCAACTGAGACTGAAATTTCGAAGCTGTTTATAACAGTGGCAATGATGTATATGTTACCACCCTTTCTAATTCTTGTTTTTCTTCAATGAATAATCTCAGCTAGGACCTCATTCATGTTATTTTGCTCAACTCAACAGGTTGAAAACAAAATAAGAATAATATTAATAACCAGTCATTTTTCCTCAGTCTAAAGCGAAAACTTGTTAGGAACCTTTGTATGTACTTTTTCTTTTTAGTATATTTGGCTTTTTTGTCATTAGGTAGTTTTATTTACTTGCAACAAGTAAAGGAGGTACTGGATTCACATTCATAAAGAAAGACTTAGCCATTGCTTATCCTATATAATAAAAGGGTAGTATGCAAAGAAAGACTCCCCAAAGAAAGACTTAGCCATTGCTTATCCTATATAATAAAAGGGTAGTATGCAAATTGACCCTAAAGGTGGAAGGACCAGGAACGACTGGTTACTATTATGCACACTGACCACCAGGGGCAGACACTCAACACAGGAGCTGCCCCCTTGTGGTCAGTGTGCTTGCACAGGGGGAACTCTGATCAGCCACAAGCCAGGTTGACAGCTTCCAGGCTGCCAGAGGGATGTCTGACTGCCAGCTTAGGACTGATCCCCTGGAGAGTGGGCCTAAGCTGGCAGGTGAACATCCCCCAAGGGCTCCCAGACTGAGAGAGGGTGCAGACCAGCCTGAGGGACCCCCCTGAGTGCTTTAATTTTCATGCACTGGGCCTCTAGTCTTATATAATAAAAGGGTAATATGCAAATTGACCAAATGGCAGATCAGTCACTATGACATGCACTGACCACCAGGGCAGCTCCTGTGAGGAGTGAGAGCAGACCCAAGCCCTCAGTTGGACATCCCCCTCAAGGGCTCCCAGACTGCTAAAGAGTGCAGGCCAGACTAAGGGACCTTCCTCCCCAGTGCATGAATGTCGTGCACGGGGCCTCCAGTATATAATATTTGGTAATTATGTGTTGATTTTTTTCTTTTCAGTTGGCTACACTTAGTTGTTAGTTCCTTTCAAGCTTAGAAGTTAAAGACATTAGTAGTTGAAATATTGTTCTGATGAAGTTAATTAACTACTTTAAAGAATACTATATGTGAGCAAGAAATTACAGCTAAAATATGTTTGTAGTTTCAACAAATTCTAGTTCTTAGAATTCTATATGCCTTTATATTACATTTCTACACACAATTTACCTTAAACAATGTAGGGGGTAGGGGTTTGCCCCCATGCATCATCAAAAACCTATGTACAATTTTGACTCCCCCAAAACTTAACTGCTAATATCCTGCAGTTGACGAAAAGTCTTTCTGTTAACCCAAATAGTCAATTAACACATATTTGCTATTATACATATTACTAGGGGCCCAGTGCACAAAAATTTGTGCACTTGGCAGGGGTGGGGAGGTCCCTCATCCCGGCCTGTGCCCTCTCAGTTTGGAACCCTGGAATCCACTGGGGCACACAGCACACATGGAGGGCACACCTCCGTGTGTGCTGTGTGCCCCGATTGCACCAATTTCCAGGCCTCAGCCTTGGGGATGGAGCTGGCTCGGTCCCTTCACCCGGAGGCTGCCCTGCTGCCTGAAATCCATCCCAGGGGCACAGGCACTCACGGAGCCCCTCCGCGATCATGGATCTCCTTCCAGGCCGCAGAGCAGCCTGGGGGCCTGGGCTGGCTGGCTCCTCCAGGCCCTGGCTGCCCTGCCTCCAATGCTGGCCGGACCTGCTCCTCCCACCAGTGGCCACGGGCCGGCTGGCTTCTCCCCCCCCCGACTGCTAGGTTGCACCTCTGGCCAGGCTGTTCCTCCCCTCCTTGCTTCCCCAAGGCAGAGGTCTTCTGTCTGCCTTGCAGGACCCCAGTGCCACACACCGTTTCTCCCTGGCTGAGACCTCCACCATCTTGGCTGGGCTAATTTGCATACAGCCGCTCTGATTGGCTGGTGGGCGTGGCTTACCCCATCCCAGAGAAATGGTTAATTTCAATATTACGCTTTTATTAGTTAAGATATCCTGGATTCTTACAACAAAGTAAACTAGTATAGAAAATAAAATGTATTAAGAAAATCATAAGGAATAGAAAATACATTTACTGTACTGAAAAAATCCTCATATAAATGGACACACAAAATTCAAATCCATATTGTTCCCTGATCAACAGTGTGTGTGTGTGTGTGTGTGTGTGTGTGTGTATACACGCACACACTGAGTGGCCAGATTATTATGACCACCTGACATTTGTGGGAAAATTAGCTATAATTTCCTGCTGAAGTTGTTAGAGGGCCAGACCATTATAAACATCTGAATAGCACAACATACCTAAGTATCATTGCTGATTAAGTTCATCCTATCATGTTGATGTTGTATCCCAATGGAGATGGCTTCTTCCAACAAGACAATGCGCCATGTCATGGTGCTCATATTGTGCAGGAGTGGCTTCAAGAACATGAGGGAGACTTACCTTGGTTAGGTGGCCCCCAAAATCACCAGATCTCAATCCAACTGAGCATTTGTGGGACAAAGTTAAAGGAGCCATCAGGCAGCTGGTTCTATAACCATCAAATCTCACAGACTGGACAGTGCTATTCATCAGGCATGGTGTCAGATTCCTCGCCTCACCTTTCAACATCTCGTGGAGTCAGTGCCAAGAAGAATCACTGCAGTATTGAAGGCAAAAGGTGACCCAACGAAGTACTAATAAGGTGGTCATAATAATCTGGCCAGTCATAATAATCTGGCCACTCACTGTATATATTCTAGAGGCCTGGTGCATGAAATTCGTGCACTGAGCGGGAGGGGTCCCCTCAGCCCAGCCTGCAGTCTCTCATAGTCCAGAACCCCTTGGGGAATTTCCGACTGCTAGTTTAAGCCTGCTGGCAGTCATATATCCCTCTCACTGTATGGGACCCCTTGCTCCTTACTGCCCACCTGCTTGATGCTCCTTAGCACTGCCACAGAAGTGGGAGAAGCTGCCACCACCATTGCTGCACTCGCCAGTCGTGAGCCTAGCTTCTGGCTGAGCGGTGCTCCCCCTGTGGGAGCACACTGACCATCAGGGGGCAGCTTCTGCATTAAGTGCCTGCCCTCTGGTAGTCAGTGCTCATCATAGTGACCGGTCGTTCTGCCATAATGGTTACTTAGGCTTTTATTATGTAGATATATAGGTATATACATATGTATGTATATATCTATATATATGTATCAAATACATATATCATTATATATAAATAATAATGCATAACCCAATTTAATCACAATAGAGCATATGCATGGAATCCCTTTAGCAAGGTCTTTGCAAGACAACAAAACAACCAGACACTTCAGATGAATTACCTGTTTTGGCGCCATTCAGAAATACATGGACATGAACACAATGTTCAATAGCACTATACTGATTTTGAGCAGCCATCACTACACACCTACTAGAATGGCCAAATCTGGATCAATGACACCAAATGTTGGTGAGTTCCTGTGCAGCAACAGACACTCTCATTGATTTGAGGGAATGAAAATGTAAAATGGTTCAGCCACTTTGGAAGAACATTTGGTAATTTCTTAAGAAACTAAAGGTACTCTGTGAGATGCAGCAATCATGCTTTTTGGTATTTGCCCAAAGGAGTTGAAAACGTATGCCCACACAAAAACCAGTACACAGATGTTTACAGCTGCTTTATGAATGCATAATGTGTGACAGGCCAAGACAATGAATATTCTTCAGAGCTCAAAAGAAATGAGCAATCAAGCAATGAAAATACAGGGATGAACCTTAAATGCATATTACTAAGTGAAAAAAGCCAATCTGAAAAGGCCTACTTTGTGATTCCAACTATATGATACTCTGAAAAGGCAAAATTGTGGAGATAATTAAAAGATCAATGGCTGCTAGGGTGGTGATGGTGAGGATTAGGAATGAATAGTGAAAACACAGGAATTTTAGAGCAGTGAAAATAATCTGTATTTTTTTTATAATCTATATTTTAAGTATAATGATGGGTATACATCATTATACATTTCCCAAAAATCATAAAATGTACAACACAAAGAGTGGATCCTAAAATTAACTCTAGATTATGTATGATTAACGTGTCAATGTTTGTTCATCTTGGGTAAAAAATGTAACATCCTGGTGAGTGAAGTTGATAATGGAGGAGGCTATGCATGTGTGGGGATAGGCATTATTAGGAAATAGCTCTCAATTTGCTGTAAACATAAAACTGCTCTAAACAAATAAAGTTGTGTGTGATTTTTAAAGTAAGCTTAGAGAAAATAGGAAATTACAGAATTAAATATTAAAATTAATTAGTAAAGGAAAAATTCTTGTTTTACAATACAAATAGTTTTTCTTGTCTATCTCCATTTATTAAAGCTAATGATCTGCAAATGTGCTTGAAGACTATCAGTATTTCTCTTTGAATTGCCTTCTACAAAACAGAAACTCAGCTATTTGATGATACTTGCTTCTAGGATCTGCTTCCCTCTTTATCGTTAGGGACACTATTATTACCAGGAAGTACTACTGTGAGATTAACTTCTGTGCCTCCAACTAAAGAGTGCTGGGCCCTGGAAAACCAGAATATACCTTTGACTGTTCTTGAGTATGGAATTGTGTTCTATTCCAAAACAGAAAATATTTCTCTTATATTTGCAGTTATACTATGTTATCTGAGTTTCGAAACAATACTTTATTTTTACATATACACAATGGAATACTACTCAGCTATAAAAAGATAAAATCATTTGTGACAACATAGATGGACCTAGATGATATGCTAAGTGGAGTAAGTCAGGCAGAGAAAGATAAATATCATGTGACTTCACTTATATGTAGAGCCTAAATAATGAAATAAACAAACAAAATAGAAACAGACTCACAAACTGAGAACAGACAGATGGTTGGTTGCCAGAAGGCAGGAAGTTAGGGGGAGTGGATGAAGAGATTAAGAAGTACAAATTGGTAGTTACAGAGATGTAAATTACAGCACAAAGAATATAACTAATAATATTGTAATCACTATGTATGGGCCAGGTGGGTACTTGAAAAAAAACCCAAATGATTTTCAGTTATTTATAACCTTATAACCTTGTCTCAATTATAAAGTCAGCCATGAGCCCATCCATGGGTGTCTGGACATAGTATATTCAAGGTAGAGAACACATGTGAATTTCAGTCAACAGCTGACATGTATAAAATCCAGATAATCTGAAGTCTGCAATCATGTGATTCTAGGCACTTATGCAAGGCAAACTCCTTCGGAGAGTTTTTTTTCTTTCCAAGAGTTTTCCAATCTCTTAGTCACTTCAATTCATTTCCGAAGTCCAGAAATATTTGCAACTCAGACTCAGGATGGACCTGTGCTATACAATGAAATTTTAAAACATATGTTTCTTAATTCTATATATAATATTAAGTATATTGATGTTTACTCATTTAATTCCTGCCTGAACTCTAAATTTTATTTCTATGTTTTGTTCTGAATGTTTCTTATTGATGAAAATATTTATTTTCTGATTCCTCTTTAAATTTTGTTTATCTGTGTTTTGTTCTGAATGTTTCTTTAAATTTTTTTAGTTGATTTGGGAGAAAGGGGGAAACAGTGATGTATTGTTCCACTTATCTATGCATCTATTGGTTGTTTCTCGTGTGTGCTCTGACTAGGGATTGAACCAGCAATCTTGGCCTATTGGGATGACGCTCTAACCAAATGAATTACCTGGCCAGGGTCAACTGAATCTTTTTATTGCTATTGTTTGTATTTAATAACTATTTTTGATCACTTTATTATTGTCTTCATATAGATACACTTTACCAATTTCATTTGTTTAGAATTAAGAATAAGGAGAAATGTCAGTCTATTTGATGTTTTGATTTTCCTCACAGCAACTGCAACATCATAAAAATTTCTAAGCTCTTAAATTACTATAGTCTATGGTCATTAAAATTCAAGTCAGTTTTGAAGATGTATTATGGTACTTCAAAGGATCCTTCCACACCAAGAAGTTACAATTGTTATATACTTGCCTTCTGTACATAGCGCTGCCTTTGATTTATAATTTTGTATTACTTTTGGAAACCACAAAGTCCCAAACTCCACATTCAACTGGCATTAAGTAAATTAACTGTTTTGTCAAGGGAAAAATGCTTTTTTTTTTCGGATAAAAAAGACAGTGACATAGGCTCATTCATGCTCCATCTGTGGTTCCACTCTCTCAGATGGCAACTTCAAGGAGCATTAAATGTATTGAATAATATAAATAAATAATGCCAGCACAATAGACCCACTCTGAGGAATGAAATCAGAAGAGTTCCAAAATGAAAGGAATACTACCTTTCCCAGTAGACTGATTAATTGTATGTTTCATATTGATTGATTTTTAAGATCAGAGGGAGAAAAGTAACTTGTCACTGCAGAAATTGTTACAGTAGAAAATGCTATCTTTTACTGAATGCACAATGCTATTTATAAAGGAAGAAAATTACAAAGGTTTATTTCCTGTTGCTAATTTTGCTACGGCACTGAATTAGTATGATGCTGCTGGGAGCTGCAGGAGACCCTTATGATCCATGAGCAGGAAAGAGCCACCTAATGAGTGGCCTTAATCATCAAAAGCTCCAGTTGGTGAACATGCCAACAAGGGGTCAGAAAGGAGTTACCTACCCCTCCCTCCAAAATTAGTATTGCAAGTAATGCTAAGTAAAAGCAAAAGTGACCCAAATCATTGATTTCCCGCCCCCCTTGAATCAATTAGAGGTAAAGAGACAAAATTCTTGGTGGGAACAAAGTAGTTATATTAAAGGAAAATCAACAACAAAATTAGTTTATTTCTATTTTCTGCTTTTCAGCTCTGCATATAGTGCGTATTAGTTTTCTAGAGCTGCCTAAACCCCAGTACTACAGAAAGACTAAAACAAACACAAATTCACTGTCTCACAGTTCTGCAGTCTAGATGTCCAAAATCAAGGTGCTGGCAGAATTTGATCTTTCTGAAAGCCATGCAAAGAATCTGTTCCATGTCTCTCCCTTAACTTCTGGTGGTTTGCTGGCAATCTTTGGCTTGTGGGAACATCACCAAAACTGCATCTTCATATTCACATGGGTTGTGTGTGTGTGTGTGTGTGTGTGTCTAAAATTCTCTATTTTATAAGGACAACACACATATGAGATCAGAGCCCACCCTACTTACTTCATTTTAACTTGATTATCTCCCTAAAGAAACTATCTTCAAGTAAATTCACCATCTGAGGTATTGAGTGTTAGAACCCCAACAAAGCTTTTTGGGGGGGACACCCAATTCAACCAAAAACATAACTGAAAATAATTAGTGAATAAATAAGACTTTCAATGTATAGCTAAAGACAATTTTAAATTTGCTTGAGGAATGAAACACTTAAAAGAATGTTTGCAAGGAGTAGAGCACGAAATAAGCCAGACATGAAAAGACAAATACTGTATGATTCCACTTACCTGAGGTGCTTAGAGCAGTCACAGTCATAGAGACAGAAAGTAGACTGTTGATTGCCAGAGGTTGGAGGAGTGGAGGAAGAGGAATTAAGTACTGACTGGGTTTAGAGCTTCAGTTTGGGAATACAGAAAATTTTTGGAGATGGATAGTGGTGATGGTTATCAAACAACATAACTGTACTTAATATTACTGGAACTGTACACTTAAAAATAGTCAAAATGATAAGCTTCATGATATGTATATTTTATTACAATTTTGAAATGTCATCATGGGTCCAAAAGGAGTTAATCCCTCTGCCATACCCTCACCCCCAACTAAGATTCTGTGTTGAGGGCTGGGGCTTTGGACTCTTTCTACCCACTATTTGCAGGACAGAATCACGTTGTGGACAAAAATAATGGGACCCCTGTACTTAGGATGTGGGTTCAGTTACATGTAACAGGTACCCCAAAACAGTAGACTAAACTAGACGGATACACGTTTCTCCCACATAGAATCTGGAAGTGGGCAGTGCAAGGATGGCAGGGTGACTCTCCTCCGTGCAGTCATTTAGGGATCCAACCTCCTCTGCCATTTCTCACATGTTTCTCTCATTTATATATGTATATATATAAAAGCCGAGCGACCAGAATGGCGGAACAACCAGAACAACCAGTGGCTATAATGTGCACTGTGGCAGCCAACCAGCCTGAACCACCTATAGCCCCTCTCCCCGGTCAGCCTCACCCCCAAACACCGCCCCCCCCTCACTCCGATCAGGGGTGGAGCCAGCCGGCCAAACACCCTTGGCCCCACTCCACCATGCCGGCTCAGCCTGATGGGCCCTCATTGGGGCAGGCCAGCCAAACCCCACCCATGCATGAATTTGTGCACCAGGACTCTAGTCAAAAAAGAAAAATCATGCATATTAAAGCTCTCTGAAATTTTTCCAAATTAAAACTTTTTATTTATTTATTATCTATAAAGATAATGGTCATTGAATGTTAGCTTTGGGACTCTACTTTTTAAAATGCAAAAAAAAAGTTGTCTTGATGTTAAAAATCCTAAAGAAATAATAAAGCTAATCAGACGCAGGATATTCCAGTTCAGTATAAATCCTAACAGAAGATCCTAATCAGAAGGCAGACACAGTTTGCTCCTTCTGGGGAGTTTTTTGTACTCAGGTGGTCTTTCAGCTTCTGATGGCCACCAAACATGCAATTACATTTTTATTTTTATTTTTCTATATGAATAAAATCATCACATGTAGTTTTTGGAATGAAGAGTGAATTTTGAAGACATACATGATAGTTCTGAGGGCAAATAAAATGTTTATCAAAGAGAAGAACACTGTCAAAGAGAGTTAACATACATTCTGTCATTGATGAATATAAAAGAGTCACATTTTAAATTTCACAAGCCAGGCAACATCTCTATTGTTACCCGGTCCCTGCAGAAATAACTGCATTACAAAGGTCATTTTTCACTTAATAAGTAGTAAATGCCAATGGAACACTGACAATACTTTTTTTCATCAGTGATTATACTGGACATATTTTGCAAACACATTTGGTTTCCACACCATCCATGTATCCTAGATTGATAATTATCCTACTAGAAAACCATTGCTAAGATAGCTTAAGTAACAGAGGTTTTTGTTTTGTTTCTATTTTTTAGGGCTATGCAGGTATGAAAGGCTTATTCCCATCTTCATAATTTTCCTTCAATCTGGGTTTAAAATATGGGATACTTGTCTCTCCTAAAGCAATTGCTATTGGTTAGGTACTGACAAACAATTCTGTCCACTAACCCACCCCCATATTCAGCTAATAATGTCTGATAAGAAAACCTTGAGTCAGTCACAACATTTAGCCACTCATTTATTCTCCAGAACTTTTAAGCTTTTCTGGAATAGTGCATAGCCAGCTGCTGTGCCATTTGCCTGTGTTTAGTCAAATGAGAGATTTTATTGCTTTATATTATAACGAAAGCAGGCCACATTTGCCAACATTAAAGAGCAACTATGATATATGACTTACATCAGAGTTTTGTAAGTTTGTAAACACAAAGAGAATTGCCTTACCCATATAGGCAAATAAAGAGATAAAGAGGGAGAGGTAAAAATAGAACTGGGTTATAATAAACTTTATATATATTTCAGAGAGGAAGGGAGAAGGAGAAACAGAAACATAAATGATGAGAATCCTTGATTGGCTGCCTCCTACATACCTCACATTGGGGATCAAGCCTGCAACTGAGCATATGCCCTGACTGGGAATCCAACCGTGACTTCCTGGTTCATAGGTCAATGCTCAGCTGAGCCATGCAGGCTGGGCTAAAAATTATACTTTTATATAAGATTTTATATTTCTATTTATATGTACTAGGGTGAAGTGTAGTGAGTCACAGCTTAAAAATTAAATTTGTGTTTCCATGCCTACACGTGGAAAATATGTAACTACAAAGGTATTAGGAGCCTGGCCAAGTTTTGACATGAAGTTATTACAATCCCTTGATAGTAAGCGATGCTGGAGTAAAAGAATGGTCCCTTCATGTCCCCTCACCGTTCCTTCTGCCCAGAAACCTGCTGGTCCAGAGGCGAGTCCCAAAAGGATCAAACTGTATAGCAAGTGCTTCCCAGGTCACAAAAAGATGCATCTGAGTCTCAGGATGTAGATCCAGGAGAAAGTAACAGTGAAGACCAAGGTCCCACTCAGAAAAGTAACACTGAGGGTGAAACTGCTAAAGGTGCACATATGCTGGATTTTTACAAAGTCATCCAGAAAAGGGAATATGTGAGGATTTCTAGGAATGCCACTTGCCAGATTTATTCTAAACAGTGAAGCGCATGGGTAACAAAACGTTTTGCTTCATCATTATAATTAAGAGATTTAAAAAAAATGCAAAGAATCAGATATAGATACCCCATTCTCTTGCTTCTCAGAAATTATTATTAATATGGTGGTGCTTTCACTTCAAAAATTTAACATTTATTTGAATCTGATACAGATATAGGGGGAAATTTATCTTCATTAATATATGCACAATCCTTTCTTGTATCATTATAAAACTGTAAAAAGTAGTCAACATAGTTTTAAAACATCTCACCATATGCCAGCAAATTAATTTACATAAAAATGTCTTAATGTTGAAGTTTAGGTAATAAATTAAACTATTGTTAGCATGCAGAGCATATTGATGGTACTCCAGGATTTTCCTTGGTATATGTTTTCTGAAGTATAATTACTGAGTCAAACATGTAAAATTTCAAGTGGATCTTGGTTTTGCAAAATTTCCCCCAAATACAGAACCACTTTAAATTCCTATTTTTCATGCATGATTCCCTTGGCTCTCAATAAACTGGCACTGCCTAGTTGTATGAAATTCACATTTTACTTTTGGTAAGTGCTCTAATACTATTTACATTATTAAATTCTTAACTAGAAATGAATTCTAATGTATATCTGTTAACTATTTGTGGTTTCTCCTTGATGATATATAAATTCCAAAGACCTGTAATATTATCTATCTATCTTAAGGTTTAGATGCCCTCAATAATGCCCACCTTACAGGATGAATGAATCCTCAACTGAATGCACATGTGTAGAAATTCAAGGAAGGGAGGAATTGAGGGTTTGGAGAAAAGATATTTGAAGTGGAAGTTTGACATCTACGCTAAGAAGTCATGAAAATGAGAAGAGTTTCAGGCTCAGGGACTGGGGATAAAAAGAATGATCTAAGAGGCTGATATCCCAATAATACTAAAGAACAGATGTGGTTGTTTAGAAGGGAGCCAGCGGGGATAAGAAGTCCATTTTCATCGAAGGGCAAACAATTAAGTTTATGTTCGGGGTTCAAGTTCCCATAGTTGATCTCGTACATAGAATTGTAATAGGAATTGGGTGCTGAATGAGGTGGAAGTGAACTCACTGGAAGTGAAGTGGAGAGAATATGGGGCTGTTGAACCTTACATGTAATTCACACATTCAAAATAATGGTAGAAATGGTTGAGAAGTCTCTCAACCTGAACGTCAAGATGAGTGGTACCTAGATAGCCTAAACTACAAACACCATTTTTAACAAGTGTCACAATAATGCTAGAGGTTTCCTCCGGCCAGTTAGGATGTGGAACATAAGATATCTTTAAAGATATTCAGCCAAATATTATATATAAATTCATATAAAATTGATTTTTTTCTAATTCTTTCCTCATAATCAAATTTCAGTTAAATATTTTCTGCGTGTCAAAAATACTAGGTGAGTATGACATCATGAGGTACATACGCCATTTTTTAAATCTTTATTGTTTATATCATTACAGTAGTTCCTCTTTGTTCCCCCCATAGCACCCCTCCTCCCAGTTCCCACCCCATCCTCTGCCCTTACCTCCCACCACTGTCCTCATCCATAGGTGTATGATTTTGTCCAGTCTCTTCCTACACCCCCAACACTCCTTTCCTACTGAGAATTGTCAGTTCACTCCCTTTCTATGCCTCTGATTCTATTCTATTCACCAGTTTATTCTGTTCATCAGATTTTTTTATTCACTTGATTTTTAGATTCACTTGTTGATAGATATGTATTTGTTGTTCATAATTTTTATCTTTACTTTTTCTTCTTCTTTCTCTTCTCAAAGGATACCTTTCAGCATTTCATATAATACTGGTTAGGTGGTGGTGAACTCCTTTAGCTTTTTCTTGTCTGTGAAGATCTTTATCTGACCTTCAATTCTGAATGATAGCTTTGCTGGGTAAAGTAATCTTGGTTGTAGGTTCTTGCTATTCATCACTTTGAATATTTCTTGCCACTCCCTTTGGCCTGCAAAGTTTCTGTTGAGAAATCAGCTGACAGTCGTATGGGTGCTCCCTTGTACGTAACTGACTGCTTTTCTCTTGCTGCTTTTAAGATTCTCTCTTTGTCTTTTGCCCTTGGCATTTTAATTATGATGTGTCTTGGTTTGGTCCTCCTTGGATTCCTTTTATTTGGGATTCTCTGCACTTCCTGGACTTGTAAGTCCATTTCTTTCACCAGGTAGGGGAAGTTTTCTGTCATTATTTCTTCAAATAGGTTTTCAATATCTTGCTCTCTCTCTTCTTCTGGCACCCCTATAATTCTGATGTTGGTACGTTTGAAGTTGTCCCAGAGGCTCCTTACACTATCTTCATATTTTTGGATTCTTTTTGCTTTTTGCTTTTCTGGCTAGGTGGGTTTTGCTTCTTAGTATTTCAAATCTTTGACTTGATTCTTGCGATCCTCTAGTCTGCTGTTGTATCTCTGTATATTATTCTTTATTTCAGTCAGTGTATGCTTAATTTCTAGCTAGTCCTTTTTTATATCCTCAAGGGTCTCACTAAATTTATTGGAGGTCTCTAGAAAATTCTTGAAAAACCTTATAACTGTGGTTTTGATACCATTTCGCCCCCATCAGTGATGCAACGTTTGGTCTTTTTTTTTTTTTTTTTCTGATGTTGCCTGCTACATCCTCCCATTAGATAGGAAAATTTATTCCATTGGTATTATTTATGTATTCAGTGGGTGATGCTGAAAACTTGTGTGAATGACTTTTAGCATTCATTCATAATCACTGCTTAAATAAAAAAATATATTTAAGTCACCAATGCTAATTTGCTATTTTCCTTCTGATATTCTATTTAAAAAAGGACTCTGCCCAGCTGGCGTGGCTCAGTGCTTGAACATCAACCTATGAACCTGGAAGTCATGGTTCAATTCCAGGCCAGGGCACATGCCTGGGTTGTGGGCTTGATCCCCAATTGGGGATAAGCAAGAGGCAGCCAATTGATGATTCCCTCTCATCACTGATGTTTCTATCTCTCTCTCCCTCTCCCTTTCTCTTTAAAACCAATAAAAGGGTAATATGCTAATTAAACTGGGCATCCTTCAGGACAACCTCCTAGATGAAGTCGGGGCTACAAGGGAAGCCCAGGTCCTGGGTGCCAGAGAAAAGCTGGTGCCAGCAGCCGGGGGAAGGAAGGCCTACACTTGCATGACTTTCATGCATCGGGCCTCTAGTAACCAACATATTTGTAAATACTATCTGAAAACTCCATCTAGAACAGTCCAGTTTTAGTGTTTCAATGACTTGCATTGTGTACAACCTGTAGTGAAATGTTTGAACACTCTTAAAATTAATTCGTAGAAAGCAGGGATTTTGGCAAACTGATTTTTGCACAAACTATAATTATTAAAGAAAGGCCTACTATGTAACATGCTTCCCCAGAAAAAAGCATTATATTACAATATTTCACAGAAGATACCAGTATTCCGCACACTAGGTTCACCTGACTTCCATATAATTTATGACAGGAAAGTAAAGGACAAAAAATTAAAAACAACCTTATTATGATGGTTCTAAGAGCACAAAATGAATGCAGTTAAAAAATGTTTATTTTCAAAGAGTGACCCAATTTCAAAGGTAGAATCTAGATTATGTGGAGTAGAGACTAAAATGCAGAATCAAAGCATTTCCTTTTATAACCTTTATGGTTGGAAGTATTACATATGCCCCCTTACTTCTCCCAGGGACCCCTTATAGCCTGCCTCCACCCTCTGCCTCCACCACCCTAATGTGCATGTTCATGGTTATGCCTATATGCATACAAGTTCTTTGATTGATCTCTTCCCACCTAGGCCTTCCCTCTGAGATTCCACAGTCTGATCACTTCTTTTAATTGGGCTCTTGATAGGAGGTAGCAAACAGGCACACTGAGACTGATTTCTTAAATAAGGACCAGAGTCTCCATGTGCAATGATGCTGAATGAGGGGTCATAGTAGTGAGGATGGCAACCTGACATCCATCTGAAATCACCCCCTTCACAAAAAGTTGGGTTTGCTTCTTTCCACTCCAAACAAGTATCTGACCTCTCACCCCATCTGGGGAGAAGCGACCATTGCGACAGAGCAGCTGAGCAGCCTGCCTTCCCATGTCCTGCTCTCTCAGCAGCTGGAGCATTTGCCTGTGACTGAGATCATCCAGTCTGAGAGAGAATCTTAAGTGTCTGACACAGGAACAAATGAGAATTATTCGGGTATGTAGTGATAAAGATACAATGGAGGCATAGTGGCCCATCCTAGCGGGGACAGAGATGACAACATTAATCTCCGGTGTCCAACTTTAGTGGCACTTCCCTTATTTAGCCGCCTCCTATGCCATGACTGTCTGTGACACTGCTCTGGGTCTCCTTTAGAGCATGCCTATTTTCTAAGCCTGACTTTCTATCCCACCCATCAATTCTGTGGGTCACTCATTCTTTTAATCCATGTATTTTATTGTTAAATGATTAGAAATTAGTTTTTGTTGCTAAAAGAAAGAGCTCTGACTGACAGACTTTGCTATAAAGCCATCTCACTAAGTATAACGCAGCAATAAATTTAACTTTATAATAGTTGATATTCTTTAAAGTTATTAAATTGGAAATTGAATTCTAATTAAACTAGAAATTAATTTCAACTATATTAAATTATTATTTCAGCATTAGATAACAGGATTTCAGTCCCTCTCAGGAAAATTCTTGAGAGGAATCATATTGTGTAATATAGTGGGAACTATGGTCAGGTGTTAGGTATATCAATGATGCAGTTTTCACCTTTGAAAGGACTAGTTTATGAGTAAGAGGTTTAAAAATAAAATTTTAATAAACATTGGCCTGAGAAGGCCTTACTTCAAAGTGCAAAGAATAGGAATATTGGTTGTATTAAAAATATTTGTAATTTCCTGTATGCTGTGATATTTTCACATTATAAAAACACCTCTATGGCTGGAGACGGACCAGGCAGTTCTTATCGAGGTGGCTCAGGGCCACATCAGGTCTGTAATATGCAAACTAACCAACTCAGAGCCATCCTCCCTCTACTTGGCCTGTGCCCCCAACAGGTGCTATTCCTCCGCCTTTATCACCAAAGGGCCATGTGCAAGGCAACTGGGGACCACGGATACACTCCAAAACCCATCAATTTTATTCAAACTAGCCAATCCTAACTGCTCATCCTTCTCTGCTGTGCCTTTCTTTTCCTGTGGAAGCCCCAATAAAGGTGGTGGCCCTAAACCTTCCCCTTGTTTCTGTCTTCTACCTCCTGGCCAACTAGTGTCTTTCCAAGATGGCCCTGCATATCATCTCATGCCTCCTTTGTATAGGATCTCTGAGTAGAATAAATTTTGATGTTTCCTGAGCCTCTCCTCTGTCTCCTCTTGTGGCTACACTTGACTATGTCATAAAAAAAATACAAAGCACAGGCAATCAGCAGATTATAAGTAGTATCTACTCATTTTGTATATGAACTTGTACAAAATTATTTAACCTCCTCCATGGGGAGGAGATGACTCTCTGGAAGTCCTGTACAAGGAAAGTAGCTGTACTTACTCAGAGCAGTGGTTCTCACAGCAGCTTTACACTGGAATCACCTGAAGAGATTAAGAACAAAAACAGAAGCAAATGAATAAATATTCAATTAAGTAAAACTAGAACAATTAAGTCAAAACTCCTGGTAACAAAACCTGGACAACAGTGATTTTTTTGCAGCATATGCAGGTAGTATTTAAAACATCCCATGTGATGTAAGTAGAGATATAATTATCATAAATATCTGTGTGTGTGTTTTTTCAAATAAGTCTTCATTGCTCCATGAGTGACAATAGTTAGGTGTCTGACTATAGGCATAAGACATTGAAGGTAGATCTGATTGCATTTAAAACTATTCTGGTCATCTCAGTGGGACAATCTTCATGCACAGTACCAGGTTATCTGTTTGGGGGCATTTTCTGGGTCCCAGAGCAGAAAAGCCATTATCATATCAATGTAAGGAGTCTTACAGCAGTGGTTCTCAACCCGTGGGTCATGACCCCTTTGGGGGTTGAACGACCCTTTCACAGGGATAGCCTAAGACCATCCTGCATATCAGATATTTACATTATGATTCATAACATAGCAACATTATGGTTACAAAGTAGCAACGAAAATAATTTTATGGTTGGGTCACAATATGAGGAACTGTATTTAAAGGGCCAGAAGGTTGAGAATCACTGTCTTACAGAGTAGAGAAACTGCACTAGGGGAGACTATTAAGAAAACAGATATAAAAATATTTAACAAAAGTTTACAAATTCAAGTAATATTAAAAACATATATGAAAAGGTTCCTCTCTCCCCCTGCCCAGGAATTCAAGTTTGGTTTAGCATTTGAAGATAGAAAATACATATTAGCCTATCTAATAAAAGAGTGATATGCAAATTAGTCATCACTCCATGACAAAGATGGCCGCACCCATAGCCAGAAGATGGAGGCACCCAGTCCGCCTCAGCCCTGCAACTGAAGTAGCCAGGCCTGTTAGCCAGGCAGGTGTGGGGGGGGGGAGGAAGGAGGGGTTGGGGGAGAGCCTGCAATCACAGGGACCTGGGCAGAGGCAGAGCTGGTGATTGCAGGATTTCGGGGGTCTTCTGCCCAGGCCTGTAGCCTCAGGTAGAGACTGCAAGCCTGGGAAGTGGCGGAGCCAGTGATCACAGGGGCTTGGGGGTCCTCTGCCCAGGCCTGCATCCTAGACCATAGGCTATGGGCCTGGGTAGGGGTGGAGCTGGGATTGGAGGGGCAGGGGTGGAGCCTGTGATCGGAGTGAACTACACAGGAAACACCTTTTCTTAATTCTCATTGCCTAAGCTCCCTGTATGCCACTGGTAATATTCATAGTAACTTGGGTAATAGGAATCCAAAAAGGCTATCTAAGATCTTTCCCCCAAACTCCTGGAGAAAAAAAATGAAGGTCCACTCCTGGAGGGCTAAGAAATGTCATATTCTCTCCTAGCTGGTTTGGCTCAGTGCATAATGCCTCAGCCTGCTGACTGCAGGGTCTGGGTTCAATTCAGACCAAGGGCATGTACCTAGGTTTCAGGCTCCTCCCTGGCCGGGGTCCAGGTCAGGGCATATGCAGGAGGCAACCAATCAAAGTGTTCTTCTCACTTTGATATTTCTTTCTGTCTTTCCCTTCTCTTCCACATTCTCTAAAAATCAATGGAAACATATCCTCAGGTGAGGAAAGAAAGAAAAGAAAAGAAAGAAAAGAAAGAAAAGAAAGAAAAAAAAAAAGAAAAGAAAAGAAAAGAAAAGAAAAGAAAAAAGAAAAGAAAAGAAAAGAAAAGAAAAGAAAAGAAAAGAAAAGAAAAGAAAAGAGAAAAGAAAAGTCATATCCCATGAAAGACACATCTTGAAAATGCCTAAAGAAAGTTCTCATTTTTTCACGGTGAAGGGACTGGAGTCTGTGTTGATGAAAACACCTTGGTGGTTGCGGTGACTGGCAGTGGCTGCAGCAGCGAAGTGATGGGGCTGGTGGCTTTCCCTGATTAGCCTGGTCACCTCCCACAAAGGGAGGCCAGACTGCAGCTTAGGCCTGCTCCCCTAGGGGAGCAGGGAGCAGGCCTAAGCCATCAGTTGGACATCCCCTGAGGGCTCCCAATATGTGAGAGGGGGCAGGCTAAGCTGAGAAGCCCCCCCCCCCAGTGCACAAATTTTGTGCACCGGGCCACTAGTTTAACATATTAATAGAATAAAGGAGAAAAAGCATAGGATGAGATCATTAGATACACAATTAACATATGACAAAAATCAATGTCCATTAGTGATAAGAACTGTCAGATAAACAGGAATAAAAGGGAAATTTTCCATCCTGATAATCAACATCTTTTGAAAATCTACTTCTAACTTTATGCTAAGTTATAAATGGCTGTTTTCACCCATTTAGGAAGGCAAGATGTCCATTCTCACTACTTCCATGTAACATTTTCCTGAAGGCTCTAGTACAGGAAAGAAGAAAAATAAGTATGCTTATTGCAAAGGATGATGTAAAAATCTTTTCTTTCATAGGAAGCAAGTTTTAATAGTTTATGGAATAGCCACAGAAATCTAGAAAAAAATTAACCTCATTTTCACACACTGGCAAATAACCAGAAAATACAATAAAAATACCACTTTAAATAACATAAAATGACAAAACACTCTCAGATAAATTCAATACAATATATAAAAAATATACTATTTAAAATATTTCAGATAACAATATAAAACCTAAAAGTTAGAGTATCTAATGTCATAGATTGAAATAAATAATACTGTGAAGTTCTTAGTTCTCGCCAAATGCATCCATAAATTCAGCATAATCACAATAAAAAAAATCTTTAAACTTTTTGTTTGGTTTTGGTAGAAGTTCACAGACTGATTCTAAAATTTATAAGGAACAATGAAAGCATATAAAAGCTAAATTAAAATTAAACAAAGTTGGCAAAATTATAGTAAGATGTTTTAAGACTTACTTTCAGGGTATCAAGTGTGTATTCACACCAGGATAGACTTATAGATCAAATGGAACAATTCTAAGAGTATATAAATATACTATAAAATCTGCCTGTATCCTTCACTCAAATCACTATATTCTAAGCCTTTCTCCAAATCATGTTACTTGATTTCTGACATTGCTGCCATAGGCAAAAATCAATCTTTTCACTAAATAATGGTGGAATGGATATCCAAAGAAATATACCTCAGCCACTTCCACATTCTAAATAGTTATTAGACTCATGTTGAGTCACATACTTAAACATAAAAAAGATAAGGTTGTACAAGTTCTAGAAACAAATGTAAGAAATATTTTTCTCCAATACAGGAGAGGCAAATGTTTTTAAAAGAACTCAAAAAACAAGGCATAATGGTATTACACACACACACACACACACACACACACACACACACACTGCACTGAGTGGCCAGATTATGTCCACTGGACATTTGTAGGCAAATTAGCTATAATTTCACGCTCAAGTTGCTAGAGGGCCAGACCATTATAAATAGGCAGGCCAAGGCAGCAGACACAGGAGCGGAGCTGAGGCAGTGGACATGGGAATAGAGCTGAGGCAGCAGACATGGGAGTGGAGCCAAGTCAGCGAACACAGGAGTGGAGCGAAGGCAAGGCAGCAGAGATGGGAGGAAGCAAGGCAGCGGAGAAGGGAGCGAAGCCCGCCTTTGTTTCTTCTCTGCTTTGCTCTGGCTGCAGGAAGCTCTATTCTTGCAGGAATAGGCCTCAGGAAGCCCTATTCTTGCAGGAATATTCCTGCAATGGGCCTCTAATATATATATAAAAGGCTAATATGCTAAATGTCCAACTATCCGATCAGTTTCTATGAGACACACTGACCACCAGGGGGAAGATGCTCAATGCAGGAGCTGCCATGACTCACATAGAGAAATGGCACCGCAGACCTGGCACCCACAAAGCAACACTCGGCTTCCCCCAAGAGGGACACAGGCCCTGCCACACCCTGGAGCAACAGCCCATCAAATTACAGCCAATGCTGCCAAGACTCCATAGTGCAAAATGTGGCCCACTGGCAAGCCCTGCCCAGAAACGATTGCTGTGGGCACCAGGTAATGACATCACATAGCAATACCCAGCTTCCTCTCCCTAGCGATGACTAGCCTTCTTGCAATTTCTTCAGTCCAGGTACACAACTTGCTCTATACCCAGGTGGAAACATTCCACACTTTAACCAAATGTCTGAAGCATTTTCCCATGTCTCATCTCATTTTATTCTCACAGAACTCCTGGAGTAGGGAGATAGGAGACTCAGGGGAATCCTATTTTCTCTTCATTAGCCGGAAAATGGAGATTTAGAAAGTTTAGAAACTTGACCCGAGTGAAAACAAGTAAGAAATGGTGGACCTTGAAAATGATTTCAGGATTTCTCACTGCACAGAGAATAATCAAACACTGCTACAGGTAAATATTTTACCCTTTGTTCTCCTTGCATGATCTAAAATAATAATCTCTCTGTGTTGATATTTATGCTGTGTTGCTGACAATTACTTGAAAGAGAAGTTGGGGTGCTTCACTGGGCTGGGAAAAGTTTAGCTACATCAGAAAGCAGGTCTAATTAAGCAAGTTTATTTAATATTGGGGGCCCAGTGCACAAAAATTTGTGCATTCAGGGGGGTCCCTCAGCGCAGCCTGTGCCCTCTCACAGTCTGGGACTCCTTGATGTCCAATAGCTAGTGAGCCTGGCCAGCCTGGGTGAAGGGCTGGATGTTTGCAGGCTGGCAAGCCCCCAAGTGGGGACCCTCACCCCATGGGGGTATGGCCAGCCTAGGTGAGGGGCTGAATGCCATTTTCAGGCTTCCCACAGTCCCTTCAGGTTTTGGGTTCCTACTGGGGTACCTGGCCAGCCAGGATGAGGAGCTGAGGGGCATTTTCAGGCAACCCACAGTCTCTTCAGGTTTTGGATCCCTACTGGGATACCTGGCCAGCCTGGGTAAGGTGGCTGATGGCTGTTTGCGGGCTGGCCAAGCCCCCCAGTAACATCCCTTACCCCATTGGGGTGTGGCCAGTGTGGGTGACGGGCTGATTGGCACCTTCAGGCTTTCAGGCTGACCACAGCTCCCATTGACCCAATGTCCCAGCAAGGCTGGCTGGATGAGGTTTCTGGGGTTTGTTTATCTTCTATAATTGATGCACTGTTCCTTTAAGCTGAGGCCTAGTAATGAAGCCTCATTTCTGCTTCACTTCAAGTCTTCTATAATGAGACATTGTTACCCTTAGTAGTCAGGCCAGGCCTGCTATAATTGAGACTTTGTTTCAAATATGTTTTGCCTGGAGCCAGGATAAGCCAAGCCGGCCCACAAACAGTTTGGAAGCTGCTGTTTAATCAGGTCCGTGAGTGGCAGCCTCCATGTTGGCTGGGTTAATTTGCATAAAGTTGCTCTGATTGGCTGATGGGCGTGGCTTAGGCATCCTGGAGAAATGGTTAATTTCAATATTACACTTTTATTAGATAAGATGTTTCTATCTCTCTTTCCCTCTTCCTTACTCTCTATGAAATCAATAAAAACATTTAAAAAAGAACAAATTATGGATCTATATGACAACTACAGGAATACTTCTCAAAAGCATCTGATAAACAAATAAACCACACAAAAAGAAGGTATTTCATAATTCTCTTTATGTGACATTCTAGGTGAGGCATGACTAATCTATGGTGATTGCGAGCAACTCTATAATGGCCTGGTGCTAGGGATGTGTGGGTGGATTTAGTGCATAGGAGGCACAAAGAAATTTTGGAGGTGATGGAAAATATAAATATTCCTTATATTCTGATGTGTGATAGCTGCAGATATTAACATTTTAAATATATAAATAAAATATTCAAAATGAGTGTATTTTACTGGTATATGTAGATTAT
>PVJC01018712.1:0-31034 GCA_004026665.1 Murina feae | reverse complement strand
TCCCATTTGACCCTGTCATCCCACTCCTGGGAATATATCCCAAGAAACCAGAAACACCAATCAGAAAGGATATATGCATCCCTATGTTCATAGCAGCACAATTCACCATAGCTAAGATTTGGAAACAGCCTAAGTGTCCATCAGCAGATGAATGGATTAGAAAACTGTGGTATATCTACACAATGGAATACTATGCTGCAGTAAAAAAGAAGGAATTCTTACCATTTGCATTAGCATGGATGGAACTGGAGAGCATTATGCTAAGTGAAATAAGCCAGTCAATAAAAGAAAAATACCACATGACCTCACTTATTTATGGATAATAAAGACCATTACAAAATGATAAACATAAACAAATACAGAGACAGAGCAGCCTTGAACAGACTATCATCCTACAGCTGGAAGGCAGGGCATGGTTGGGGGGGAATTAAGAGATCAACTGAAAGACTTGCATGCATGCATATGAACATAATCAATGGACACAAGAATCTGGGGGTTAGGGGGGGGCAGGACAAGGGGAAAAATGGAGATCTATCTATCATTTGTTGTAATACTTATCTATCATTTATTGTAATACTTTAAGCAATAAAAAAAATAAACATAAAAAATAAAACTAACACTGAACCTCCAACTGTGTTTAGTCATCAAACTGACCTGTTAGTAATGTAACAATTACTATGATTCACCGGACAGTATTTGAGCATGGGACCCCCATGGCGGTCCTGGGCTCTCAGCTTTTTTATGGTTGCTTAGAGAGAATCATAGGTAGAGGCTGTAAGAACATTCTTTTACATATATTGTACATCAAAACGCCAGAAAATAGTGAAAAAACTTCATTAGGTACTTTCTAACTACCTGTCTGTGGTTTCTATTTAAAACATCTGGGCTTGGAACAGCCCCGTCCTAGTCAACAGAATTGGACTGTAGTGCTGGTTTGCTCCTCATCTACTCTGTGGAGATTGTGAGTGTAGCCCAAGTCAAGCAGGATGTCCACCACTCACTGACATTGGTTATCACTACTAAATGACTAAGCCTCATAATCTGATATAAGTAATCTCCACTTCAGCCTCTTGGCATTTTTCCCTCAGAAGTTGTCTGGAGCACTATTTATTTTTGCCTTAAATAAAGAACACCTCATTAACAGGGATATAAACAGCATTCAGGCAAAGCCCAGCTCAGCTTGAAAGGCCAAGTGTGAATTCAACAGACCTGGGAGCTTCCTGGGATGGAGGGTGTACAATTACTTTCTATTGATGAAATCTAAGAAAGTTCAATGTGATGGTAAAAATGGTCTCCACTGATCATGCCTTCCTCAGTTCATGCTTTCTGTCATGAAACTTTGTAGTGTCTCCCACTACACCTCCAGACTTGGTCATGTGACTTCCTTTGACAAATGAAGTATTAGCAAACAGAAATCAGGCAAACACTTGTAAAACACTCAAGCCATTTGGGCTGTTATTGTCTTTGTCCTACTGCCTTTGCCATGAGAATGTGCTAAAAGGAGCTTCTGGGAGGATGTGAATTGTCTGGCTATCCTAGTGACTCCATTCTACAGCTTACAGCCAGAATGAATGAGACCAGCCAAGACCAGAAAATCTGCCCAGTCTAAGTCACTATCCACATACTCTTAAGCTAAATATATAGATTTCTTGTTGTATGCCACTGAGGTTTTATGCTATTATTATACAACATTAGTGTGATAGTGAATAATTGATATACTGAATCTCTCAATAGCTTACATTTTTGGTAAAACAGAATTCAACTCAAAGAAACAGAACATGAAAATCCAGCATGAGTACAAGAATGAAACAAGACCTGAATTCTAAACACCAGCAAAATGATTGTACCCATGCTTACCCTACACAGCTTCCCTAGGAAGAAAGGCCCAGGTGAATCATGACTGTTCTTGGTGTGTTGCTCTGTGCAAGCCCCAAGAAGAGTGAAGAGGCTGTACAGTTACTACCCTGATGTCATTCTAAACTACATAACCGACTACCTTAACCTGGGAAGACACAGTGGCAATGTCTGAAAAGCTACCATTTCTTAAGCAATGAAATTGCAAGTTAGTCTTATTGTTGATCATCATGCTGTCATCTATTTGGGCCATTTGTAAGAGACAATACATTAAAGGACCTGACAGCTGGGTAAACATCACAAGCACCTTGGTTTGAGATGATAGTGCAGACAAGAAGAGAAGACATGTTTAGGATCTGTCTCTGAAATTGTTTGTACATGAAAACAATGGTGATGCTGTACAATGGCAGTTGTTCTGATCAAGCTAGTGCCCTCTGGTATCTTTTGACAGAATATGAAAGTAGAGCAATATTTAAACTTTGGCAATTGAAAAAAAGATTAAGAAAATAAATGTTTCTCTTCTGAAACTGAAAAACTTGAATTTCTAAAAGATCGATAAGCAAGGAGAAATAGCCTCAGCCAAAACACAGTGAAACAAGACTCTGTCCAAAGTATAGATAAACAACAAGACTTTGACCAAAGTATAGATAAACAAATACTATAGAAGCCATGATGCCCATTCACTCAACAATATTGATCAAATATCTAATCTAATAAAAGAATAATATGCAAATTGACCCTCACTCTATTACACCCACAAGCCACGCCCACAAGCCATGCCCACCAACCAATCATAAGCAAATATGCAAATTAACTCAACTAAGATGGTGGTGGCCACAGAGCTGGAGTTGCCCTGGGCAATGGAAGAAGCCAGGGCCCTGTGGGCCCTGAGCTCTACTCAAAGCTATAAAGTTTCAATTATAGAAGATAAATAAACCCCAGATACCTGCTGGGCTGGGATGGGGGACTGAGGCAACAAAGTTTCAATTATAGAAGATAAATAAAACCCAGATACCTGCTTTTAGACAGGCACCCCAGTAGGGACCCAGACCCTGAAGAGGCTGTGGGCAGCCTGAAATGGCCATCAGCCCCTCACCCAGGCTGGCCAGGCACGCCAGCAGGAGGACATCCCCCGAGGGGTCCCAGACTGCCAGAGGGCACAGGCTGGGCTGAGGGACCTCCCCCGAGTGCATAAACTTTTGTGCACCGGGCCTCTAGTATTACATAATTCACATATTTGTAAAGTGCTCTTCCTTCTAGAGTTAATGTATTCCCACTTTTCATAAAGTCTGTCCCCAACAGTTTATTTAGTGACATATGAAAATGTGACTTTGCTTTTTTCTTTATAAGAGAATATGATAAATTTCCCTACTTGTTCTTTTAATGTTTAATGTGGGTCTTTCCTCTAGCTTCAGCTCCAGTTAGATGCTGCAGTGGCAGACAGACTCACAAGCTTGGTGATCGTCATCTCTCCTCCTTGCTTAGCTTGAGTCTGGTTTTTGCCTGGTAAAGGCTGCTCCACAAAAGAGCTGCACAGATGGAGGAGTGTCTGAGTCCACGGGGTATGGAAGGGTGATAACCTCCATGGTGCTGCTAATGTTGAACAGATATATCCAAATGCTGCAGATTAATCTTCCTTCATGGTCCCCCACTCACTTGGAGGACTACCTTTCCAACCTTCCTCCCCTTCAGGCAGCTGCCAGAGGGTGGGGCAGTTTTTCTGAGGAGGCCACCTCTGTTGGATCAATGTTACCTGCTCTGGGGGAAACACTGTGAAGTTAGTTTTATCAAGCAAACTCTCAGTCACCCTTCAAAGCCACAATTCTTCCTCTAATCATCTCACAATTTCACACACACGTTTATATTTTAACCCTAACACCACTGTTTATCACTTAGTCTCTCCCTTCACTAGAGCCTGAGCTGTTTGAAAGCAGAACAGTGACAATCACTTTTGCAAGTCTAGTACCACGTGCATGTCTACCACTTAACTTATAGTAGAGATCTAAAAACATGTTTGTTGAATGAAAACAAAAATGGATGAGTAAATAAATAAAAGGGAAGTATGAACCTAAAGTTAAGGGCCAGATTATTTTATTTTTATGTCAGATCCCCTGTTCTTCTACTTATGATGTAACTTTAATCATAATAAAGTGGATTTGCTATCAAAATTCCAGAGAGGAAAAATTCAGAATGCCAAGTTTGCCTCAAGCCCTGGATCTCCTGTGGAAACTCAGGATTAACTGTGAATCCTCTGCTCTAGATGCTCACTTAGGCATAAGATTTAATATCCACTGGGACATTAAAAGAAATTATAACTCAATTTATTCCCTTTGTATTTGAATTTCTCTCATTTTTCTTGCATTGACTATTTCCTGGATTCTGTAAACACCCTTTTGAATGGGAGACAAGGCCATGGAAGGCAGATAAGAATTAGCAAAAGAAGATACAACAAACTGAGGGTCCATTCTAACATACTAAAATGCTAGTATATTAGCCTAAACATAACATAAATCTTTCAAATATTTGGAAATGGGAAAATTAGTCTTCCTCCACGTACATCTTCCAGAAGTCAAAGATGAAAGAATGTTGCTTGTAGAATATTAAAGGTTATCAATACACTGCTCTCTGCTTGCATGAATTTTTGTTTATGCACACTGGTTTTAGCCCGTTACCATGTATTAGTGCAATTATAGAATTAATTACATAATCAGCGTAAATATTTGGAGTCATGTAACAATATGCAATTATTATATAGAATGATGTTATAAAAGTCTTATTGAGCCTGGCTGATGTGGCTTAGTGGTTGAGTGTTAACTTATGAACCAGGAGGTTATAGTTCGATTCCTAGTTAGGGCACATGCCCATGTTGCAAGCTTGATTCCCAGTAGGGGTCATGCACAAGGCAGTCAATCAATGATTCTCACTCATCATTCCTTGGCTTGTGTAGATGCATCACATTGATCTCTGCCTTCCTCTTCCATGATCTCTCCCTGTACATGTGTCTGTGTCTAAGTGTCTGCTTTTTGTAAGCACTTCAGTCATATTGCACATGACTTCCTCCTAATCTAATTTTTAATGTTTGTTTCCTTTTATTTTAGTTTCTTTTTGTACATCAGTAGATGAGTGGATAAAGAAGCTGTGGAACAGTTACACAATGGAATTACTACTCAGCTGTACAAAGGAAGAAAAGTTTACCTTGTGGGACAGCATGGATGGACCTGGAGAATATTGTGCTAAGTGAAAGACAAGTACCATACAATTTCACTCATAAACTGAACTACCAAGCAAAATAGAGACAGATTTATAGATAGAGAGCAGACATCTCTGCAAAAGCGATGGGGATGGAGGCATTGAGCAAAAAAATAAATAAAAAGAGAGAACTATGGACAGGGATGGTTGTGGGGGGAGGGGATGGATGGAGGTGGAAGAGGGCATTTAGGGGATTAAAAGTGATGGAAAAATAAAGTTAAAAATTGTGATACTAGAGGCCCAGTGCATAATATTTGTGCACAGATGGAGTCCCTTGGGGTGGTCTGTGGAGATCGGGCCTCAACTCACGCTACCAGCCTCGTAGCCCCACAGCCCCACCTGGCACCCCACCTTGGCCTGGTGCTGCCGGCTCACTGGCCTAGCGCCCTGCCACTGCCACTGGTCGCCGTCTGCAGGATGATCATTTGAGGCCCGGCCCGCTGGCTCCCTCAGCGCCTGGGAGCCGGGCAGTGGTGGCAAGATCAATTGGGCCCCGCTCGCACCCACACCCGCTTGGTCTGGCACTGCCTGCTCACCTGCTCCCCTATCCCACCACGGTCCTGCTCTCATTGGGGCCCAACTCTCATTGGGACCCATCAGGGCCACAGCACCTCCACTGCCACCCACTGCCAGTGCTGCATCACACACACCTGCCATGTTCTTCACCTCCCCCTGGTGGTCAGCGGACGTAACAGCGAGTGGTTGAACTCCTGCCTGAGGGGGAAATTTGCATATTAAGCTTTTTTATACAGGATTTTTAAGTATAGAAAATATGTTGTACTCTTTAACTTTAAAAAGATGTATTCCAAAAGTTTTCTGAATACATGTAACAAGACTCTCAGTGGAGTAAGCAATGAGATTTTAAGTGAAGAAAAGAATGAACATTAAATGACACCACAAGTGTCTAGAATTGTGCAAAGCAGGGGATCCCCATAGTAAATATATCCTGCATTTGACTAGCTATTTGGAAGTTGGACAAATGTTATGATTAAAACATGTGATTCATTAAAACTTGTGTCTGATTGGCTGACATGCAATTCTGCACAGAAGGTCCTAATCAGATATTTAGTTTTTTGAAGTAGAGTTATACCTTCAATGTTCAGCAACACACTAAATAAACAGTAAGCATTCCAAGGTTTGTTGAATTAATAAGAGAGTGAATGGATCTTCACATTTTTTCTAGCTCTATGGCTGTACCACACTTTATTGAGTATTGTGTTAGCTGTTAATAAATCTTCAAAATTGTTGAAAATTCATTCATATTGATGTATTTGTAAGGCTCCAGCAATATCACAGGCATAAGAAACTCTAAGAAACCTGAAACACTCATCAGAAAGAATATATGCAGCCCTATGTTCATAGCAGTGCAATTTACAATGGCTAAGACTTGGAAACAGCCTCAATGGCCATCAGCAGATGAGTGGAATGATAACATCTACATAATGGAATACTACACAGCAATAAAAAAGAAAGAACTCTTACGATTTGTAACAGCATGGATGGATCTGGAGAGCATTATGCTGAGCAAAATAAGCCAATTGGAGAAAGATAAATATCAGTAGATCTCACTCATATGTGGAATCTAATAAACCAAATAAACTGAAGATCAAAAATAGACCCAGAGTCATAGATGTATGACTGTCTGAACATAGACTGTTGAACCTCAGAAGGAAGGCAGGGGAGGGTGAGTGGGAAGAGATCAACCAATGAACTTGTGTGCATATATGCATCACCCTGGGACACAGACAAAGGGGTGGTGAGGACCTGAGAGGGTAGGGGGAGGAGTTGGAAGAGGTTTAGGGGGCGGTAAAGGAGGACTGATGCTTTCAACAATAAAGATTAAAAGAAAAAAATAAAATTCTATATAATAAAGAGGTAATATGCAAATTGACCAGCACACCCTCACACAAGATGGCATCTCCAAGTGGGCACAAGATGGCCATCACAAGATGGCCTGCAGGGGAGGGCAGTTGTGGGTGATCAGGCTGGCAGGGGAGGGCAGTTTGGGGTAACTGGGCCTGCAGGAGAGTGGTTAGAGGGTGATCAGGCTGGCAGGCAGAAGTGGTTAGGGGGAATCAGATAGGCAGGCAGGTGAGCAGTTAGGATCCAGCAGTCCTGGATTGTGAGAGGGATGTCCGACTGCCGGTTTAGGTCCAATCCCTGGGCCTAAACCGGCAGTTGGACATCCCCTGAGGGATCCCAGATTGGTGAGGGTGCAGGCTGGGCTGAGGGACACCCCCCCATGCATGAATTTTGTGCACCAGCCCTCTAGTAAATAATAAAAAGAGAAACTTCATAAGAGATCAATCAAAGGCCTTGTATGCATGCTATAAGCATAACCAATGGACACTAACACTAGGGTGTGAGGGCATGTGCTGGGGGTGCGGGTGGCTGGGGAGAGGTCACCTGGGGAAAAAAGAGACATATGTAATACTATATGTAATACTTTAAAAAATAAAGGATTAAAAAAAATAATGTAAGAAAAACAAATTTCAATGTAAATTTGAAAAAAAAAGTCTTCTTCAGAGAGGATAGGTGATGTCTGATGAGGTTAAACACCAGTCAGCAGATAAGGACCAATCAATAGGGCCTCACAAACACAGAGGAGTGATTGATAAGCACATTAAAGCTTCATAAATCATACTAACTTAAAATTCAAAACTGATTCTATACTACACATACCATTTTTTACATATAGAAATTCAGTTGATTAAGTTGGGAAAACAAACAAGAAATCTTTTCAGAACTAAACCTCAGCTCTCACATCTCCCCTAAAAGCTGATGATCAGGGTGAATCATTTTATTAAATGCAATTCTTGGAATTCTGTTTTTAAAAAGTCTAAGCTATATTTTCCTGCTACAGCTTAATAAATGTGTTTTGATAGTAATGCTTTTAGAATTGTAATAGAACTAGTATGTTTTGTTCCTATTCTCTCTAAACATTCATATAACTTGAAATACATTTCTGAGTCTTTCAAGGAAAAATCTAATATTATGCAGCTTCCTGTGGAGCATTTGGTCGATTCTGAGCTATCCTGAGGACTAATTAGAATTTATAGCTCCATTTATTCACATGGGAGGGAAAACACTGACTGTAATCATCACATGAAATGTTTAATATTCTGCTCCTAGTGGCCAGTGCTCTGGGCTGCCCCCTAGGCTACTTCCCAGACAGGTGAGTTAACTAATAAGGCTGTAGGTCTTTTAGGAACATTGAAAAGACTGACTGCTCTGCATAATCTTTTTTCTTGGGATTTAAAAGCATTCATTTAAAGGAACCACATGGCAGTCACCCCTGACCCCCTAGGGTTCTGGTGCTATCATGGGTGGGGAGTGAGGCCACTCAGCATCTTGGGGATCCATGAACTCCTGGGCCCCCTGTAGCATACTTACAGCAAGTTAAATAGCTGATGAGTAGAGATGTGGTTTTCCCGGTATCAAACAAAAGTGTTTATCCAGTGAAGGTACATGTTTGATCTGCTAGCAATTTATCTTCTCGGTCAACCACATCAAACAGGCATGTACAACCAACCAAATAGATTGTTTTTTGTTTTTTTAATCCTCACCCCAGGATATTTTTCCATTGATTTTTAGGGAGAGTGCAAGAGAGAAGGAAAGACAGAGAGAAACAATGATACCAGAGAAATACATGGATTGGTTGCCTCCTGCACATGCCCCGACCAGGTCCAGACCTGGGGAGGAGCCTGCAACAGAGGTACATGCCCTTGACAGGAATCGAACTTGGGACCCTTCAGTCCCCAGACCAACTCTCTATCCACTGAGCCAAACCGGCTAGTGCAGATTGTTTGTTTAATGGATGGATAAAGGCTTTGGGCAAACAGTGATGCATGATGCACACCAATTGAACAGGCTTTAGTTCTGGATGTAACGTTCCATCATTTACTCTATAAAAGCGAAATATTAAAATTAACCGTTTCTCCGAGACAGGGTAAGCCACGCCCACCAGCCAATCAGAGCGGCTGTATGCAAATTAGCCCAGCCAACATGGTGGCTGCCACTTACGGACCTGAGTAAACAGCCCTTTCCATTGCGGCAGGAGCGAAAGTGAAGCTGCGCCCGCTCAGCTCAGCTCAGCTCCAATTAAACTGCCTCTAGCAAAACACAGCTTTGAAACATTTGAAACAATGTAACAATTATAGAATCCTCCGGAGCTGAAGGAAAGAGCAGCTCGGGCCTAACCAGTAAAAGTAACAATTGTTTCATTATAGACGCTGCGAGGTGAAGCAAAGAGGAGGCTTCAGTTAGAAGGCCGTCTTAAAGGAACAGTGTATCAATTATAGAAGATAACCCCAGGCCTTCAAGGAACAGCATCAATTATAGGAGAGAAACCGCAGAAATCTGTGTCCAGCCAGCCTTGCTGGGACGTTGGGTCAATGGGAGCTGTGGGCAGCCTTAAAGCCCCTCACCCAGGCTGGTCAGGCATGCCAGCAAGTGGACATCCCCCGAGGGGTCCCAGACTGCAAGAGGGCACAGGCCAGGCTGAGGGACCTCCCGAGTGCACAGAGCGGCTGCAGGGCGGGACAGCGCAGGACCCAGGACCCGTGATGGGAAAGAGGCGGCAGGGTTGGAGGGCACCAGGAAGCGGGTAAGAGGCGGCGGGGAGGGGGGGGTCTCGGCCTGCTTGGTGGCTGCCCAGGCCCTTTGAGAGGCATTGTGGAGCGGGAAAGCAAGGCTGCAGGGGCCGGGGTCCTGCTTGGCAGCTCCCCAGACCCCTTGGTGGCACCAGGAAGTGGGAAAGGAAGGCAGCAGGGGACGGGTGAGTGGGAAAGAGTTGGCGGCCTGCTTGGCAGCTTCCCAGGTCCCTTCCGAGGATCAGGGAGCAGGAAAAGGCTGGCCTGACCACGAGGCGGGGTTTTCCCTGCTTTCTGGTGGCTAGAGGAAGGTGGGCAGTAGGCAAGCTTGGGAGGCAGGCCGCACCCAGCCCTGGCCACAGCTCAAAAAAGAGAACAACATGCAGGGGAGGGCAAGAGTCTGAGAGATCAACATAGAAGGGTGCCTGCTCCAAGCCTCCACGGTGTGCCTGGGGGCAGGCCCCCGGCAGGTAGACACACACAGGAGGACTGCTCCGAGCCTTGGATGCAGCTGGGGGTAGGTCCCCAGTGGTGACACACACACACATACACACACACACACACAAAAGGCGCCTGGCAGACTGGGGCCATCATAGGACATCCACTGAGGGGTCCCAGACTGTGAGAGGGCACAGGCCGGGCTGAGGGACTCCCTCCACCCCGAGTGCACAAATTTTTGTGCACCGGGCCCCTAGTCTATAATAAAGCAGATATTTCTTGGCAGCTGAAAGGTGAAGTTCACAGACACTCCCCCTCCATGCTTCACGGAGCCACCACAAAGGACAGGCACCCTCACAAGGCCCTCTGCTGTAACACTGCAAAGCCTGCAGACAGATATCTGTATTGGGGCCTTTCTAATTCTGACATACACAGTTTAATGTCTACATACTTCATAGAGGATTCTAGCTCTGAAAAAGAGACAGTGTTTAATGAAATAAAATGTATCTGCTTCTATTTCAAACTTTTAGCTGCTATTTACTCAACGACTACTTCATATTGACTCTTTTGGTAATCTACAATAATAAAAGCGTAATGTGCTAATTAGATGAGACATCCTTCTGTCCTTCTGGATGAAGCCAGGGCTGCAAGGAAGCCCGGGTCCTGAGTGCCAGATGGTGGCCAGAGGTAAGCCCGGGTCCCAGGTGCCAGAGGAAAGCTGGTGCCAGCATCCGGGATAAGGAAGCCTACTCTTGCACGAATTTCATGAATCAGGCCTCTAGTGTGTGTGTGTGTGTGTGTGTGTGTGTGTGTGTGTGTGTATACATACAAAACCTGCACAAAAATGAACAAAAAACTTAAATGAATTCCTGGCACTATGTTGGACCAAAGGGGAATACAAAGGTTTGAGTCATTCAAATTGGATCAACTTTTCACCCCGGGTTCTGTTTACAGACTCTGTAGTTCACATGGTTGGAAAGAGACAAATATAGCCAGTTCTGCTTTGATCTGTAGTCAGTCTGGCTTCCAATCTTGGCACAAAGGTGACATTTAAGAGGCAAAGGGATAAAATGATTTTCATTCCAGCCTTTAAACAGAGTGAAGACTCTGAACAAAGCTGAGGCAAGACCTAAACAGGTTACTTCTTTTCCATAAAAAGTTCTTGTGTTTTTACAGGACTGGATATTTACAGAAATATAAATAATTAAGTGTAGGGCATAGTTATAGGGTTAAGCCTTGGACTGACCTGTTGGCAAAGCCACAAACAAGTTCCAACACAGAGGACACAGTCCTTTTAGCATAATTAGACTTGACCTTACAAAACTCCCTAGATCTTATCTAGGTAGCTAATGGGCTGAGGGAGATGCAGCAAGTGCTGCCAAAACAAGTGAAACTCACAAGAACATTGTAACTATGGTGACCACTACTTTGTTTGCCTCTGGCTATAAAATAAAGGCTTAGTTTGTCTTCTGGATCTCTCTGTGGCCTCAGCCAGGCACAGAAAGAGCCACCTATACCCAGCTTATTCTCTCTGTCTGTCATTTCTCCATCCTTCACTGCCCTCACTCAGGCTTGTGGAACCCTTGGCTATGGTGGCATGGCACATGTGGCACACAACGTGGGGCCTGAGTTCTGGGGAACTATGGTTGTTAGGTGAAAGTGTGCTCCAGTGAAGCACATGCAGAAAACAAGAAGGAAAGTAAGGAGTGAAGTTCAGTGATATAACTTGGTGTAAAACCTGGAAATTCAGGATTGCAGGAAAAGAATTTATATGTATCCATGCTTAAGGCTATACTCCAAGCACAGGGCTGTTCTGTGAGGTATCAACAGATTTTTGATTTGTTAGATTTTGTAAGTAAAATCTGCCCATGGTTTTCTGAGGATGGAAAGGTAAATACAGAGGCATGGGAGAAGGTGGGAAAATAACTTAAAGATAATTACATAGCTGAAAGTCCAGAGGAAATGCCTGCCTCTGCTTTCAGTCTGTGGTCCCTAATTCGGGACTCCCTAGAGCCCACTCCAGAAAGGGAGTGGATGAATGGGGCAAGGGAATCAAGACAGATGGGGGAAGGCTACCAGAGGCTTCCAACTCCACCAATACCATCAGTGCCTCCACTGCCTCTTCCAGTCCCTGGGGCTACAGCTTCTGTGGGAGAGAGCCCTCCAGACAATGCACTTCCTCCCAAATATGAATGAGGATGGGAAGCAAGGGGATAGCACCAGTGGGTTTGGGATGATGGGGGGCTGATGCTTACTTACTGTTGCTCATAAGCCTCTCCTTTTACCCCCTAAACAAGCAGAAACAAGATTGGTGCCATTGTCTCTACTCCAGCAGACTCTACTCCAGCAGCCTTTCCAGCCAGTTCAGTAAACCCAGGAAGCACAAGATTGGCAAGTCCTTATTGGGGTGATAGATCAGAACTCAGGCAATAGTAGAAAGCACCAATCCTACTCTTAAAATGCAACTATAAAAAAATGGACAGAAGAATGTTATGTGTTAAATTTTTTGAATTATGATGCAGAGAGTTGTACAGCAGCCAAAAAGACATCAGACCTCCAATGCAATGGCTTTTGCTGAGTTAGCCTGATGCACAAACCAGGCAAGAGTTTTACCAGATCCAGTAATGGTGTGGGGGAGAGGTTGTGTTTTGTATCCTTCCAGAAGGAGCAGTGCAGCCAATTTGGGTGCCAGAGCTTTACATGCATCACCACAATGGACCCAGAGAAGCTCCTTGTCCTTTTGCTCAAAAGACTGAGTTGCCCCAATGACAGCAATATGGAAAAGGAAGATGACAAAGGCTACGCAAGGGACTGAGGTTTCAACATGGGGTCAGCTGAAGAAGTTAACAACTGAGGCCCAGCAGATGGTAGAAAAGCAAGATGTGGAAGCTACTCCCTCACTAGTGTTTCTGGCTATGCTAGCATTGGTTAGTTGCCAGTATTCTGCAAAGTCTTGCGCAGCCAGACTTTCATTTAGCAGAAACTCACTTATTGCTGTTTTGCATTGGCATTGTTTTGTTATTCTTACTTGTTTTAAAAATGTTAACACATTGTTAATACCCAGAGCTTTATGTTTAAGTTTTAAAATGTTAACATGTCTGTAGTTTGGGTTTTGCATTGGCATTGTTTTGTTATTATTTTAATAGACAGAGTTTTGTTCTTGATGCTTAAGTTTTACTTTCATTATAGCTTAAAAATAAAAGAAGTATGGGATATAGGGTGTGGCTATAGGGTTAAGCCTCAGACTGACCTGTTGGCAAAGCCACAAACAAGTTCCAGTTTAGAGGGCACAGCTTTCTTAGCATAATTAAGCTTGACCTTATGACTTTCCCAAGATCTTATCTGAGAAGTTAATGGGCTGAGGGAGATGTAGCAAATGCTGCCAAAACAAGTGAAACTTACAAGAACATTGTATCTATGGTGACCACTACCTTGTTTACCTCTGGCTATAAAATAAAGGCTCGGCTTGCCTCTGGATCTCTCTGTGGCCTCAGCCAGGCACAGGAAGATCCACCTACACCTAGCTTATTCTCTTTGTCTGTCTTTTCTTCATCCATTTGCCGCCCTCACTTAGGCTTTTGAACCCATGGCTGAGCTGGGTCTGCACAATTAAGCATATCCATTCCTCTCATTACTTTTATTTTTAGAGATAAGGGCTGATTTAAGGGCCCTTGCAAAACAATGGGTGAGGAAGAACTGCTGCAAGGTACAGTCCCAGTCAGAGCCCAACGGGCCCTGTAAGCAGGTCTCTGTCCATTTCCAGAAAAGACTATAATTTTGAAAACAATTAGTCTAACTTACAGAAAACAAAGCAAACCCTTGTTTATGTATCTATTTCCTCATTGCTCAACATGGAGTTGTCTGAGGTACACACATTCTTGCTGCCTTGTCTGGAAGCCCTGTCTCTCAATTTGAAATTCATTACAAGAGATAAGAGAAAAGAGCAAGCTTATACATAATCATTGAAGAACCTCATAGTTGCAGAACAAAAAGTCTCCTTTCTCCATGTCACCTCCTCTTTCCATTTTCACCCTTCTTTTTTTATATTTTAAATATATATTCATCAATTTCAGAGAGGAAGGGCGAGGAGGAGAGAGAAACATCAGTGATGAGAGAGAATCATTGATTGGCTGCCTCCTGCATGACCTGCACTCAAAATCGAGCCTGCAAGCTAGGTTGTGCCCTGATCAGGAATTGAACTGTGACTCCTGGCTCATAGGTTGACACTCAACCACTGAGCTATGCTGGCCGGGCCCATTTCCATCCTTCTTACAGGAAACCAGGGGGAAGAGAGGGAGAATAGATGAAGGTGAGGGATGTTGAGCCTATGAAGGAAAAGCCAGTGGCCTGTGACATGGCCTAACAGACACATACCTATAGATACCAACTTGTGTGACTGTCACCACAAGTTCAGACCTGCAGGTTTATGGCAACAGGCATCAGTATCTCCTCTTGTTTGCGGGTTTGACATGTCTGAAGAGAAAACATTAAAACCACTAGTTCAACCAAAGATTCTGCCATCCTGCTATTTTATGCCCGAAATGGAAAGATCCATCCTGCTCATAAAGAGCAAAAGTTCAGTAACCTCTTCTATATTCTTCCCACAGGCCCTCTCTGTTCTCACGCGCTCTCCAGACATAGTGGACTACAGGGGAGCTTCCTCATTCACTGCTTGATATTACAGAAGACTCATTTATTCAGTCCTTAGCACACAACCAAGGCAAAGCGACATTGGTATGGAACATGAGCAGAATAAAGGAAATTATTTAAGTGGTAGGGAAAGGCTAGGAGAGAAAGACACTTGAGAACCCAAATGCAAGTCCATGCTTTTAAATACCTGTGATTCCAAGAAAGAAGAGGGTGAGATTTCCCTTTTCCATTTGCTTTCAGAAAACAGCTCAAACAAGCTGGCAAGCACACCAACGGGCTGGGGAGTGTTTTCTAAAGACTATTCTAGAGGCAATTTTCAGGCTGTTCATTTGGAAAATTCACCTTTGGGAAAAGTTTGTATAGTCAAACCTCCCATCTCAAGCAATTCAGTTCTTGACCAAGTTGTCCACAAAAATGTTTCTGTTGTTGAACAAAAGCTTCAGTTCTCAACCTGATAACCCTTTCATGCTCATAATAGCATGACATAAAGTCTCTCAGACCACAAACAAAGGGGAGAATGCACAGGTGTGAGTCAGGTTACCCCAACCCTCACCTGTTAGCATCTTAGGAAATGTTTTTGCTTTTGTTGCTGGCAAAATGAATGAGTAGCATCATCTTAAAGCAGAAGGAGGCCATTGAGAGTACTGATGTTGCTAAGGGTGTGAAAGGGAAAATGACCACAGGCAATTGAAGAGGTAGGAAATTGATTTGGATAAGGGAAAAGCAGTGAGCTGGGGTCAACATTGGAGGCAATGACATCTGAGAAAGGGAAGATGCCATACTGACCCCCTGAAAGACAGCCCTGAACAAGCACTGACAGTGACTCATCAAGGCCAGTAGGAGCAGGTCTATAAATTTAAGAAGAGCTTGTTTATAGATTGAGACGTGTGCTATATGTAAGAAAGGTTAACACAGGGAATCATGTGGGGGGTCTGGAATGAGTTAATTAATTTCCAACGGGAAAAGATGATTTGGTTTTCAAACAAATCGCTTCTCAAACAGCCTTCCGGAACAAATTAAGTCCGACAACCGGGTAACACTGCATTTTTGTCCCCCATCCTCACCTCACCCCCATAATTGGTTCAAACACCAAAACTGAGCAGGGGTTGGCATACTTAATAAAATTTATTCCATAAAAGAAATTTTATAATTTCTTCCCTCAAAACTGATTTAGGATGTGGGAAGCAGTTTCTGAGTCTTTCTAATATAATAGTTTCATTTCAACATAATATATTTTCTTCAAAACCAAATTTCTGGTTGTAAGAATGAAACATCCAAGACATGAAACTTTCATGAATGCCTCCTCTGTGAATGTGATTGAAGACATGGTTTTAACCCTATGCACTTCAAGGACACACGATAGAAGTGAAATGATCCCCTCCCTGGCTGTTTGGGAAACATGCACCTTCATCCTTTTGTAGGATTCCGCAAGAGACACTTTCTGTGTTTGGAAGCAATGTCTATAGATCCTGGCTCTCAAAAGTATTATCTCTTTCGCTTCAACCTGTGCACATCATTCCTTCCTTAAAAATCTAGGAGACTCTACTGGATTTGAGGATTATTCAGAGAAAAGAGCAGGCTTAGGTACACAATCTCAAAGCTGAAAGCAAGAATACAGGAAACCAGCAGCAGGACAAATAGGGACTGAGATGTAATCATTCACTTACTTTACTCTCCTATGTTGCTGAGATGAGCTGACTGTGGGCACACATGTGCTTACAGCCACTGGCAACACAAAGGCCACCAGTCTCAGACTCAAGTGCAGCTTTGTGGCTTGACTTTTAGATCCAAAGAAACAACAACAGAAGTATGAGGATCCAAACTAGTCAACTCAGAATGATCTTCATTTCATTTTTAAATGTTCACTTCCTTTCTAAAATAAAAGATTTTAACTCTGAGTCTCTATTTCTCTTTGATCTCTGAGAGAGGCGAGGGGTGGAGTGGTTGTGGACAGACGCTTGAGCACACTAAGCATGGCTAAAACACATGACATAGCAGCTCCTATTAACACACAGAGGAGTAGGCCCGCGTCCCGAAGTGTTGAGAATGAATTGTTATTATCAGGTTTATTAAAAAACATGATGCAATATTTTTTAACAATGGACAAGAATTTGTCAAAATGTTGCATTTAGTCATTTAAGGGGCACCACTTCATGAGTTCACAGAAAGAAGTTCAATGCTGTGTCTCAATTGGGAGGCACCTCTGTATCTTTTAATTTGTTGGCAAATATGGGACAAAGAGATTATACATTCCAAATGGTATGTAGCCTAATAAAAGGATGGTTGGTTTGGGAATAAATATTTTCTAAAATATGCATTGAATATCTCCTATAAGAACTTTCTTTGAGTTGAGGAGAAAAATAAGTGTTCTTTTTGAAGTAGTTTCTATGGTGCTCTTTTAGATAGTAATACTAATAATTACGTTGAAAAATATAGGCCAATGCATTTGAAAAAATGGCAAAATGATTTGTCAAGCAAATATATCATTTATATTATTTCAAAATGTCTGTCTAATTGACACAAAATCTTTCTATAACACTGGAAGGAAACTGCTTACATCAATAGCTGAGCTCAAAGCTTAGTCACTGGTCATGCATGGAGAGTTCCACAACATGCACGCAGTACTGCCAATATAGGAATGAAGCTAAAGCATCAAAATCATTGCTATGCAATGTATGTAATAATCCCTGCCTTCCAGGAATTTAGGCCTTTTTGGAAACAGTCCTCTAATACTTATATTTTAAAATTTAATTACCAAAGATAGCACAGAGTGTAAGGACAGTAACTGCTGATTTCATATGAGTTCTGCCTACATCATTGTCAAAAAAAGTAATACTGTAATTTTTCAAAAAAATTTCAGAACTCCATAAAATTGATTGCCATAGCTGCTCTATTCCTTGGTGATGAATATTATAAAAACTGTTGCTACTTTTAAAAATCAAGTTTGAAATGCAGTTATTCTAGCCTAGCTGGTATGGCTCAGTGGTTGAGCATCAACCTATAGACCAGGAGGTCAAGGTTTGATTCTGGTCAAGGCACATACCTGGGTTATAGGCTCCGTCCCCAGTGTGGGGTGTGCAGGAAGCAGCTGATCAATGATTCTCATTGTTGATGTTCCTCTCTCTCTCCCTCTCCATTCCTCTCTGAATTCAATAAAAAAATGTACTTTTTAAAAATGCAGTTATTCATATACACATACACACAGGAGGCCTGGTGCACAAAAATTTGTGCACTTGGGGGCAGGTTCCCTCACTCTGGCCTCCTGTGCCCTCTCATAGTCTGGGACCCCTCAGGTGATGTCCACCTGCTGGCTTAGGCCCGCTCCCCAGGGGATCAGGCCTCACCTGGCAGTAAGACATCCATCCCTCTGGCATCCTGGGAGACCTTGGGAGACGTGCACTTGCCAGCGGGGAGCAGGCCTAAGCTGCAGTCAGACATCCTTAGCACTGTTGAGGAGGCAGGAGAAGCTCCCACTACTACTGCTGTACTGGCAGCCATCAGTCTGGCTTGTGGCTGAGCAGAACTACCCCTCTGGGAGTGCACTGACCACCAGGGGCAGCTCCTGCATTGAGTGTCTGCACCCTGGTGGTCAGTGTGTGTCATAGTGACCAGTCATTCCCAGTAGTTTTGCTGTTAGGGTCAATTTGCATATTACCCTTTTATTATATAGGATAGAGGCCTGGTGCATGGGTGGGGGCTGGCTGGTTTGCCCTTAAGGGTGTCCCAGATCAGGTTGGGGGTCCTGCTGTGGTGACTGGCCAGCATGGGTAAAGGGCTGATGACTGTAGGCTGGCCACAGCCCCTTCAGGGTTGGGGGTCCTGCAGGGGTGCCTAGCCAGTCTGGGCTCCTGGCCAGTCTGGGTGAAGGGCTGATGGCTGTTTGCAGGGTGGCCAACCCCCCAGCAGGCCCCCTCACCCTATGAGAGTGGGGCCATCCTGAGTGAGGGACTGATAGCTATTTGAAGGCTGGCCATGGCCCCAGTGACCCAAGCTCCCAGCAAGGCTGGCTGAAAGCAGGTATCTGGGATTTATTTATCTTCTATAATTGAAACTTTATTGCCTTGAGTGGAGGCCATAGCTGGCCTAGGCAAGTGGGAAGCTTAACTTTCTCCATTGCTGGAGCAACCAAGCCTCCTGTTTACTCTAGCTCAGTGGCTGTCAGCTACCATCTTTTTTGGGTTAATTTGCATATGGTCACTCTGATTGGCTGGTGGGCGTGACTTGGGATGTAGCAGAGTGACACAATTAGCATATTACATATATATGTGTGTATATATATATATATCATAAAATATGAAATATTTGAGGATAGAGGTTTAGGGAAATTGTAGAAAAATACTATTACCTCAAAAAATAACTTCTTATAAACCTTATTTTTTAAACCTGTTGCATCTTGTAGGCCAGTATCTTCAAACCATCCACCCATGTGTGGAAAATTAAGTGATATTAAATGGCTCAAGATTTTTGCTTTTCTTTTTTAGTTTGTCATCCAATTCTTTTGTAAAGCTACATACGAATTAATGCAGAATAACAGTAAAAAGGAACACCAGAAATGGAAACAAAAATAATTCTAGAAGAAACACTGTGTAGCATATGTTTACTTAATTTTCCAAATGACAGATGATATAAAGGTTCTGGAAAAAAATGTAACTTTCACATTCTTCCTGGAATTTCCCTGGCTACAAATGAATCTTAAGAAGAATTTTACCAGAAAAATGATCAAATAGGAATGTGAAGCCTCGGGATACACTCAAATTCCAATGTTTTATACCAAACTGCTCTTTTCTAAGTGTGATTAAGAGATAGACCATCAATAATTAAAAATGATTAAGGCGTAATCAAGATGGATCATTCGTAGCAAAATGTGGCATCACTGAGACATCGTTTAACGTTTTGGTTCTGAAATGGTCCGGGAGTTATTACTTGTCTCTGCGGATGGGGCTGTAAGAAGTGAAATGCCTGGCTATGGTGGTCCCCGCCCCATGCCCGCCCTTCATTCCTGTCTTAGGCACAGGGTTGCTTTCCCAGCAGCGCTCCTTCATCAGTGGGGCAGCTCCCTCTACAGCTGCTGGCAAAGGGAACCTGTGTGAGTTTTCCCTGGCGTGGACTCATGGACTCGAACACCAGGTCCACAGTAATGCCAGCAGAACAGGGCCAGCAGAAAGAGTTCCCTCTCTCCACCTTCCTTTTTTAAAAAAATTCTCACCAGAGATTATGTTGAGAGAGAGAGAGAGAGAGAGAGAGAGAGAGAGAGAGAGAGAGAGAGAAGAGATACAGAAAGACACAGAGAGAAAGAGAATGAAACAGACAAAGGAGGAAGGAAGTGAGGGAGGGGGGGGGGAGGGAGGGAGGAAGAGAGGGAGGAAGGAAGGAAGGAAGGAAGGAAGGAAGGAAGGAAGGAAGGAAGGAAGGAAGGAAGGCACAAAGAAAGGACTTAAATCTACGCTTTGAAATTCACTCTGACACCAGGAGCTGGGGACACAGCTAGTCTCTGGGCTCCCTGTGGCTTTTCAGTTTCCCTCATGTCTTTTCTCTCACCCTATGCAGCCCTTGTGTTTGGTAGAAAGATCCAATCACATCAACAAAAGAGACACATCCAGCAATTGCAGCAGTTCCAAGTGTAATTCACTGTTGCCATGCAACAAGCATGCTTTATCCACCTGTGACATCACCACCTGGACACAGGCTTCCTGTGGGTGTCTTGCAGGCTCAGTGTAGAGGCGCCTGGCCCCAGCACCAGCCAGCTGTGTCCAGCTCATACTTCTCTCCCAGGAAAACAGACGGAAGAGGACAGGGGAGCAAGGAGACACACACAGCCCCATGGTGCTCATGCTCCTTCCAAGCAGAGGGAAAGTTAGAAATTGGTACTTTTCATCTTCTACTACACATCCCTCATTTTAGAAAAAGACACATGGAAAATGACAATGTAGCTGGGTGATGACAGAACAAAGACACGAAAATGGAACTAGAATATTGATTTTTTACAGAGAAGAAGGGAGAGGAATAGAGAGTTAGAAACATCGATGAGGGAGAAGCATCAATCAGCTGCCTCCTGCCCACGCCCCACTGGGGATGTGCCTGCAATCAAGGTACAGGCCCTTGACCGAAATCGAACCTGGGACCCTTCAGTCTGCAGGCCGATGCTCTATCCAGTGAGCCAAACCAGCTAGGGCTGTCATTTAAAAAAATATAAATGAACTATATGCCAGCCAACATGAACACTCTGATATTCAAAGCTCTGTTTGCTCCTGAGGAAGCACCACAACTAGACTAGGAAGCTATGGGTGCAGTGAGGGTTCAGTTCCGTGGGAAAGAGCTAACAATGGAGCCATGGGTCCCGGGGGAGGAGAGGTCCCGCCTGCAGGCAGTTTCCTTAATGCTGGCCTTGCAGCAGCAGGATTCCTGTTTCAGAAAAGATGTAAAGAGCCCGGAACCTCCAAGATACTCACGAAAGGGCCAATGATCACACCTAAGTTCATTGGCAACAGAAAGGCATGCGCCTTCCTTCAGGAACAGACACACATGAAGGAGGTTCCTCTGATGTAAGAAATAAGCCTCTGAATTATCTTCCTAGAAAAGAAACAGCATTTGGCCAGGGGGCTGCTGAACTTTCCCAGAGCAAGCAGGGAGAGAGGATGAGAGCTGCACACTGGCCGGTAGCACATGTCCTCAGAAGAGTCCCCGAGACACATGGAGGTGGAGGAACTAGAGAAGGCTAGGCCCATTTTTTTAATGGCCCAATGGGAGACAGCAGGACCTGGGAGACCTATGAGGAAATAGGTGGCCAAATGGTGCTCAGCCAATGAGGAACTGGAGGAACCGGAGGAGTGTCTAAACAAACAGGCTGTGTTCCCTGCCCAACATGGGATCCTGCACAATGGGCATCCATGCTCAAGAGTGTTATTAAAAGTCTCATTTTCACCATGCTTGTGTTTTTTCCCAGGCCGTCATTTGAAATTTGGACAGGTGAGCCATTTCTCACAATTTGGGGTGCATCCAGGACTTCTATACCCATGGAGAGGGAAAGGCTGGTTTAAGGGGAGGAGCGTCCCACCTGATTTGGGGTGGCCTCTTGGCCTGAGCCCCATCTCTTCACAGATGCCATAGACTAGGCCCAAGGCTGTTTTTCTTTGGAAGATGGTGAAAATGACACAAGGGGGATATACGTGCAGCAACCAGACAGACCACATGAATGGGCTGAAATGGTAAATTTGACTAACTGCTGTTTTGGTGGTTGGGTATCCTTGATGGTCAGGTACATGTGACTGGGAAATGTCTGGGACATAAAGCGAGTCTGGAGTTCTGATTTGTGGTTTAATTCTCCCCCAAGGGAAATGACCAGAGAGGGACAAAGCAGATCTCAGGGTTTGCAAGAAATCTCCAAAATGAGGGATTTAGTACTCTGAGAGTGCAAGGTATCTCCAGTATGGGAGTTTGAGCAAGAATGGTCACAATAGACACAGAAATTCTAGGGCTAGGAATTACATTCCTCCAATATAATCCATTAGGAGAATGCTGAGATTTTGGGGAGGACAGTTTCCAAACCAGGGACAGAAGACATTGCTCTGCCTTAGTGGTTCTTAATGCAGGGCATTCTGTTGTGTAAATTTTTTTTAAATATATTTTTTATTGATTTTTTTACGGAGAGGAATGGAGAGAGAAAGAGCTAGAAACATCGATCAGCTGCCTCCCGCACACCCCCCCGCAATCAAGGTATATGCCCTTGACTGGAATCGAACCTGAGACCCTTCAGTTTGCAAGCCGACGCTCTATCCACTGAGCCAAACCAGTTAGGGCTGTCATGAAAACTTTTAGCGCATTGTGCATGCCTTTATAAGAGTGTTTTTGGTGATGTTTTATGTCTCTTTGTTGTTTGTTTAATTTGTTTAAAGATGGGGCAAGTCCTGCTTTGGGGAAGCCCAGTTATGTGTGGTGAGGCTGAACATGTGACAGAGTCTGCAGGAAAGTCCCAGCAGCTGCCAAGAATACTTAATCTCGGGGACTCTCCCTGCTCTCTCTCAGAACTTAAAAAACCAGAAGCTTTTATCTAGTGAGATTTCTGTCTGTATGTCTGCAATGTAATTTTGGCTTTCTGTCTTTTAGGGACTTTAGTTTACTCTTCCTTGGTTTATGAATATAGGGACAAAGACTACATTGGAAAGTAGGGATCACAGGCATGGGCGAGGAAGCTACTCGGGCTGCATCGGGCAATAAGGTCAATGTTTCCATCACAGTGGGCAGTTAATGTATCTCTTGGGACCACTAAGGAGAAGAAGGAGGAATGATTTGGAGGTTGGCTATGGCTATCTGGAAAAGGGAACACCTGGCTGGCCCTGGAGTACTTCCAGCAAATGTAAATCTCCAAATCCAGGAGCCCCAGTGGGACCTTAACAACAAGGCCCATAAGGGACACATGAGAGGTCTCAGAGAACTAATAAGTAAAGGAATTAGGGAAGCAGTTCCCTGTCTCGGGACCTAAATAAAGCCTTTAATATTTAACAAGGCAAAGAAGAAGGGCCTCCCGAATTTTCCCAAGACTAAAAGATCAAATGAGAAAGTACTCTGAGACAGACCCTAAGGACCCATTGGACCAGGAATATTGAAATTACACATTGTCACCAATAGTTAAGGTGACCAGACATCCCGCTTTTGGCGGGACAGTCCCGATTTTTAGCAATTTGTCCCGCGTCCTGCGGCGTTTTAAAAAAGTCCTGATTTTTGGAAAGAGACATATATACTACTCTTTGTAATATTTTAAGTAACAATATAATAAAAAAGAACCCCCCCCCCCCAGTCAGTGGTGTCCCGCTTTACCAATGTTAAAATTGGGACACCTAATCAATAGTGGACCTGGCATCTCAAGAAAACTGCAAAGTTACAGAACTGGGAAGGCAGATGTGCAGAAGAGCTGTTCAGAAAGGCTCAGAAAGTCTATGTGCATGGAGATTAGAGAGACAGAAACAAAAAGCTAACATGCTCACAACAAGTGCCTGGTGAAGGGCTGGCCCTGAGGGTCAGGAACAGAGGCCACAACAGTATGGACATCCCAAAGAGGGGGAGCATGTGGGTCTCACACACACACACACACACACACACACACACACACACACACAACCGGAAGGGACCCCTCACTGAGCCTTTAAAGCCCAAGGCCAGCATTCTCACCCCTTCCCAAAACACAGTTTCTTTCCTTACCAGTCCGGAAACTATCAGGAGCTGAACTCCTTATCACCCAAACCTTAGCATGTTATCCCTCAGGGAAAATGTGGCCGTTTCCAATCCAAGCAGCCGGGCCCTGGGAGCTGCAGCCTCAGAGGAGGCTGCAGGGCTTGCTCCCTCCCTCTTCCTTTGCTCCAGCCTCCTGTGCCTAACTGGAAACTTAAACGCTGTGGAGCATTGATGGGTTAAATAGGAAAAAAGGATTTTAATACCTAGGTATTTTGAAGTAACACACTACTAAGACATTAATTAATCTGAGTTTGCCTCAGATGGAAAATATAGAAGATAGATTTGAATCTATCAACTAGATATGTCTTTTATTTTATTTGAAATGCATCCTTACAAATGTGAACGTGCCCTGGCCAGTTTGGCTCAGTGGACAGACTGTTGGCCTGTGGACTGAGGGGTCCCAGGTTCTATTCCAGTCAAGGGCATGTACCTTAGTTGCTGGCAAATCCCCAGTAGGAGGCAGCTGACCGATGTTTCTCTCTCATGGATGTTTCTGACTCTCTACTCCTCTCTCTTCCTCTCTGTAAAAAAACCAATAGATATAGATATAGATATAGATATAGATATAGATATAGATATAGATACATATATAAATTGATTTTTACTCTTTTATTAGGTAAGATAGATAATATATACATATATATGTATATATATAAAAATTTGTATATATATAAATTTATATATACATATATTTATACATATATAAATTGATTTTTACTCTTTTATTAGGTAAGATATATATACACATATACATATACATATACATATATATACAAGATATATATACATATACACATACATATATATACATATACATATACATATATATATAAATTTATATATATAAATTGATTTTTACTCTTTCATTAGGTAAGATATATATACATATATATATACACATATATATCTATATATATAAATTGATTTTTACTCTTTTATTAGGTAAGATATATGTATATAATAAAAGAGTAATATGCAAATTAGGCATCACTCCATCACAAAAGATGGCCTCCCCCATGGCCACAAGATGGTGGTGCCCATAGCCACATCCTATCTAATAAAAGAGTAATATGCAAATTAGGTGTCACTCCATCACAAAGATGGCTTCCCCCATAGCCACAAGATGGTGGCTCCCAGTCAGGTTCAGCCCAGCCACTGAAGTGGTCCGGCCTATTAGTCAGGCAGGTGGTGGGGGAGTCGGGGGGCCTGAGGGGCAAAATAGGCTATCAGAGTGGGCTGGGGGTCCCCTACCCAGGCCAGAGGCCTTTGCCAGAGGCCTCAGGCATGGGCAAGGGCAGAGCCATTGATCAGAGGGGTATGAGGGTGCCCTACCAAGGCATAAGGCCTGGGCCAGAGGCCTCAGGCCTGGGCAGGGGCAAAGCCGGAGATTACAGGTGCCTGGGCTCAGCAGAACCAGTAATTGGAGGGGCAGGGGAGGAGCCTGTGATCACAGGGGTCTGGGTACTGGTGGAGCCAGCAAAGCAGGGGTCTGGGGGTCCCCTGCTCAGGCCTGCAGCCTTGGCCAGAAGCTATCAGTGGGGCAAGGGCAGAGCCAGCAATGGCAGGGGTCTGGGGGGGTCCCCTTCCCAGGCCTGCAGCCTCAGCCAGAGGTTACAGGCTGAGGCAGGGGTGGAGCCAGAATTGGAGGGACAGTGGTACAGCCAGTGATCAGAGTGAACTACAAAGGAAACATTTTTTCTTACAGCTCATTGGCTAAGCTCCCTGTATGTAACTTGGGTAATAAGAGTTCAAATAGGTGATCTAGGGTTTTCCCACCACACTCCTGGAGAAAAAAAAATGAAGGTCCACTGCTGGAGGGCTAAGAAATGTCATATCCTGCCCTAACTGGTTTGGCTCAGTGCATAATGCCTGAGCCTGCTGACTGCAGGATCTGGGTTCAATTCTGACCAAGGGCATGTACCTAGGTTGCAGGCTCCTCCCTGTCTGGGGCCCAGGTCAGGGCATATGCAGGAGGCAACCAATCAAAGTGTTTGTCTCACTTTGATGTTTCTCTCTGTCTTTCCCTTCTCTTCCACATTCTCTAAAAATCAATGGAAACATATTCCCAGGTGAGGATAAAAAAATAAAGAAAGAAATGTCATATCCTATGAAAGACACATCTTGAAAATGCCTCAAGAAAGTTGTCATTTCTTCATGGTGAAGGGACTGGAGTCCGTGTTGATGAAAACATCTTGGTGGCTGTTGTGACTGGCACACAAAGGGAGGCCAGACTGCGGCTTAGGCCTGTTCCCCAAGGGGGACAGGGAGTGGGCCTAAGCCATCAGTAGGACATCCCCTGAGGGCTCCCAATATGTGGGAGGGGCAGGCTGGGCTGAGGAACCCCCCTCTCCCCCAGTGCATGAATTACGAATTTCGTGTACCCGGCCCCTCTAGTATACACACACACACACACACTAGGAGCCCAGTGCACAAAATTTTGTGCACTCAGGGGGTCTCTCAGCCCGTCCTGTGCCTTCTCACAGTCTGAGATCTCTTGGGGGATGTCTACCTGCTGGTGTGCCTGGCCAGTCCGGGTGAGGGGCTGATGACTGTTTGTAGGCTTACCAAGCCCTCCAGTGGGAACCCTCACCCCATGGAGATGTGGCCAGCCTGAGTGAGGGGCTGAGGGCCATTTTCAGGCTGGCCACGTCTCCTTCAGGGTTCAGGTCCCTACTGGGGTGCCTGGGCAGCCTGGGTGAGGAGCTGAGAGCCGTTTTCAGTCTGCCCACAGCTCCCACTGACCCAAGGTCCCAGTGAGGCTGGCTGGAATCAGGTTTCTGGGGTTTATTTATCTTCTATAATTGAAACTTTGTTACCTTGACTGGAGGCCTAGGCAGGTAACGAAGCCTCCTGTTTGCTTCAGCTCCGTGGCTTCTATAATTGAAATATTGTTGCTGTGAACAGAGGCCCAGCCAGCCTAAGCAGGCAGTTGGAATGGAAGCCTCCTGTTTGCTCTAGCTCTGTGTCTGCTGGCTGCCATCTTGGCTGGGTTAATTTGCATACAGCCACTCTGACTGGCTGGGGGAGTGGCTTGGCTGGTGGGCATGGCTTAGGTGTCTTAGAGTGATGGTTAATTTGCATATTACTCTTTTATCAGGGTAGATTGAATGTATTACTAATCTAAGAAATGCTAAGTACTTAACTTGCCATGCAAAATTTAAGGTTTCTAAGAATTAGAAATTCTAGCTAATGGGAAAGAAATCATATGGTTTTGGTAAGAGAAGGCATGAAGTATGGAGATGCATTTTTGAAATAATTAGAAAATTGAGTTGTTCAAAAGCTAAATGAATAAAACATTTGTGAAAATTATAGAAGGATTGTGAAGAAAAATCTTAAAGAGAAATTATAGGTAGGTCAATCTAAAGTCGGCTAATACAGAATTTCTTTGGAGCTTTTCCAGGGAAAACGTTTTCTGTTAAAATGGAAAAGGTTTTTCCTGTATTTGCGTAGGAAGCAAAAGTTCTATAAATTATTAGAATAATTATATGTTTTGATATTTTAATCGAGTATATATTTGCTTAAAAATGTGATCGTAATTGTGGGAACTGAAGTTTCACTAGCTTGTGTTTGTGCTTCATGCCCTCTTGCCACTGTGAATGGTATCTAGTCTTTTGGTAGGACGGGTTTGACAGCCTTCCTGGGTTTAAACTTTAAGAAAAGTTTTTTTGACCTAGAGTTCGCTTTAGGTCATTCCAACAGGCCCTGGAATGCCTCAAGGATTTGTTTTCTCTTCATGAAGGAAAATTTTATACTAAAGGTACATAGGAACCTTTCTCAAATTCAGCTAAAGCCAGTAGTTATTGGTTATAATATTGTAGAATGTTGTCTTTTGCAAAAAGGACAAGATTCCATGTCATTTGCATTATAATGAAATCCATAACTGTGTCCTTTTAAATTTCTTGTCATTTGGAGACAGTTGCTGTTTTGTTATAATGCATTTGGAAAAATGTTACATCTTCTGAGGAATCCATGGAAAGGTCTGGCAAGGAGAATCAGAAAGTCTTAAAGCAGGTTGTGTATTTTTTCCCTATATGATCCTCTGAAATTTGGCAATTCTTAATGAATAAATCGTTTCAATGCATTTATTTGCATTAATTCAATAAGACTGGTTTCCAATGATGATTTTTTTGACCAAAAACTTTGCCTGGAGTGCCATGTTTAAAAGAGTCATGTCTGGACTCCGGAGACTTGAAGCCAATAAGAGTGCCATGGAGACGGCCTGGTATCTGGCTTGGTAACTCTGAAAATGGGTGGCACTGGAGCATCGGACGCATACCCTGCCATCACTGGCAGTCAGGTGGAGTGGGAGGGAAGCAGTGAGAGTGCCTCTGTGTCCCTGCCCAATCCCCGTGTATGCTATGCTGCTTGAAGCCGAGGGCAAGGGCCCAGATGGAGCCACAGCAGATACATATTTTGGTGAGGAATTCACCTAACCCAGCAGATATTGTAGGCAGGCCTGATGGCAGCTGGATGGCTTGACTTCTCTGCCCTGAGGGGCACCTTCAGACTCAATCATGAAATTCCAGCAGTTACCATTCTTGTGTTTATGCAAACAATCAGGCCAAATTAAAACTAGACTTAATGCAATTGATAAATTGGTCTTAATTTGGCTCTTTACTAAAAATAAGGGTGATTTTAGGGAGAAAATTTCTGTTTCAATAGGGAATTATTAGAACTGAAATATTTGTTTTCCTTCCACCAGACCATTTGTTGTAATTCTTGCTGTTCTAATTGCTTAATAATACTAAATTTTATAATACAGTTTGTCTCTTGCCTGGTCACAAGCCCACCTCCTTCGGTGCCCAGGCCTCATGGTCCCTCTGACAGAGAGCAAGGATCTCTTGACTCTGAGAGAAGCCTTCATCCCTCCTCAGCATGGAAGCAGTTAAGAGGCCACTGATGACCCTTTCCTGAAAGAATTCAGAGCCAAGATCCTTGAGGGGATGTGTTAGGCAGTTAGACAGACAGGAGCAGAGCAAGGACGATGGGCCAACCCTGAGATGTGCTTCTCACCACTCAGCCGCTCTGAGGCCAACACTGGGGGAACCTGTGTGGACTCTCCCTCTCCCTTCCTCTAAGATAGCCGACAGGTTTCACAACAGCTAATGAAGATAGAATCAGTGTAAGAAGAAGAGGGGGGATTTGTAAGAAATATGCTTCTGATTATCTTCATAGAAAAGAAACAGCATGTGGCCAGCGGCTGCTGAATTTCCTCAGAGCAAGCAGGATGTGGGGGTGGGGAGAGAGGATGACAGCTGTGCACTGGCTGATAGCTCACGTCCTGGGAAGATTCCCCTAGACCAGCGGAGGTGGAGGCGACTAGAGAAGGCCCAGTCCACTTTTTTAAACAACCCAGTGGGAGACAGCAGGACCTGGGCGACCTATTAGGAAACAGGTGATGAAATGGTCCTCAGCCAATGAGGAGCTGGAGGAGGGTCTAAATAATTAGGCTGTGTCCCCTGCCCTCCTATGTTCCTGTGCAATGGGTGCCAGCTCTCGCAAGTGTTATTAAAGTCTCATTTTTCGCCATGCTTCTGTTTCCTAGCCCGTCCTTTGAAATTTGGACAGGTGAGCTATTGCTCACATCTGAGCAGCCTGCACCAGCTCTCCGCAGAGGCCAGCAGCTCGCCTGGGGCAGTCCCTGCGGATTCCACATCTCCCTTTGGGTCCAGAGCCAGGGGAGGAGCCAGGCCATGTGGAGTTTCCTAACATCACTCTCAGGCCAGACAACATTGTTAACTTAAAGCTCAGCCTGCTGTATTGGTCAAACATTTAACCGACTTGCCCATAATGCTTTGGCAGGGCCAGATCCAATGATTTCTGGGGCCTTATATGGCCCATGGTCTGATGTTCCCCACCCCTGGTTTAGAACAACAATCAACAACCAAATAAAACTACGTTTTTCTAGTCTCCACCAAATTAAAAAGTTTGGAAGGAAAAAAAACAGTTATTACCCAGTTCTTGCTCTAAACTTTTCCCCAAACAAATCTATTTCTGTATTCCCCCTACCCTCCAACATCATCCCACCCTAAGACTCTCTCCCCAGGCCATCCTGTCTCCCCTCTCTCTCCTTCTCTCCCCCCTTCTTCTCTCCCTTTTTTTTCTCTCTCTCCCCTCCACCTTCTCTCTTTTGCACATGGTACAAGTGTGTGGGCATGCACACACACACACACACACATTGCTGCTTAACAACAGCCTGACCACCACCACCTGTCTGTAAGAGAGCCAGGAGGAAACCTTGGCACTTGCTGGCCTGGTTTCTCTCTGCTCTCTCCCCTGACCAGCAGGAGAAGTGTTAAGATTTATGCTCAACACAGGCTCCAAAGAGACAGCAGCTCTGCGCCTCCAGAGCGATTTCAAGGTGAAGGATTTTAGGCAAAGATATCGCAGTCTTTATGTCTCCCCAGAAGTGAGCCTTGTCACATCCAACCCGACAAACCAGTTTCCTAAAAGGCAGGTCTTTCCCTGACACATGCGCCTTCTGATTAGACCATGGACACTCTGCGTGCGTGCGTGCGTGGGCGCGAACAATGCAGAGAGAAGAGCAAGACAGGAAAGAAAAGAAACAGTGAGAGGATGGAGCGGAGCTGTGTCCCCGTCACAGCGGGGCGTGGGGAGCTGCAGCCTCGCCTCCACGGAGACAGGTCTCAGGCCAGGCAGCCAGCCCAGAGGGGCTCCTCCATGGGGGCTGGGCAGGGAAGGGGATGAGAGGCCTGTTGGAAGCTCAGCTTCTGCTTCCCTCGGGTTTGGAAGAAACCCACACACATGAAGGACAAACACACGCAGGCAAGTTGCTAGGGAGACCTGTGCGCACTCCCAGCACAGACGCCCTCGGGCTTTCGCTGTGCTCCGTCCTGGACGCCCGTTGGGCTGCTCTGCGCAGCCTCGTACCGCCCTCTGCACACCGGCTCCCGAGCACATGAAGCCATCTTCCCAGCGCACCAGCTAAACGGTGAGTATGTGTGTGTGTGTGTGGTGGGTATATGTGTGTGTGTGTGTGGTGGGTATGTGTGTGTGTGTGTG
>PVJC01018711.1:0-31036 GCA_004026665.1 Murina feae | reverse complement strand
GGAAGGGACCTGGGAAGCCGCCAAGCAGGCCGCCAACTCTTTCCCACTCACCCGTCCCCTGCTGCCTTCCTTTCCCACTTCCCTGTGCCGCCAAGGGGTCTGGGGAGCTGCCAAGCAGGACCCCGGCCCCTGCAGCCTTGCTTTCCCGCTCCACGATGCCCCTCAAAGGGCCTGGGCAGCCACCAAGCAGGCCGAGACCACCCCCCCTCGCCGCCTCTTACCCGCTTCCCGGTGCCCTCCAACCCTGCCGCCTCTTTCCCACTCACGGGTCCTGGGTCCTGCGCTGTCCCGCCCTGCAGCCGCTCTGTGCACTCGAGAGGTCCCTCAGCCCGGCCTGTGCCCTCTCGCAGTCTGGGACCCCTCAGGGGATGTCCACCTGCTGGCGTGCCTGACCAGCCTGGGTGAGGGGCTTTAAGGCTGCCCACAGCTCCCATTTACCCAACGTCCCAGCAAGGCTGGCTGGACGCAGGTGTCTGCGGTTTCTCTCCTATAATTGATGCTGTTCCTTTAAGGCCTGGGGTTATCTTCTATAATTGATACACTGTTCCTTTAAGGCGGCCTTCTAACTGAAGCCTCCTCTTTGCTTCACCTCGCAGTGTCTATAATGAAACAATTGTTACTTTTACTGGTTAGGCCCGAGCTGCTCTTTCCTTCAGCTCAGGAGGATTCTATGATTGTTACACTGTTTCAAAGCTGTGTTTTGCTAGAGGCAGTTTAATCGGAGCTGAGCTGAGCAGGCGCAGCTTCACTTTCGCTCCTGCCGCAATGGAAAGGGCTGTTTACTCAGGTCCGTGAGTGGCAGCCGCCATGTTGGCCGGGCTAATTTGCATACAGCCGCTCTGATTGGCTGGTGGGCGTGGCTTACCCTGTCTCGGAGAAACGGTTAATTTTAATATTTCGCTTTTATAGAGTAGATATTCAAAGGTGACAAGTGCTATAGAAAAATATAAAGGATAGACTAGGCAGAACCAGAAAGTTGACATTTTAATAATCTTTTTTTTTAATGTTATTGATTTTAGAGAGGAGGAGGAGGAGGAGGAGGTGGAGGAGGAGGAGGAGAGAGAGAGATAGAGAGATACTGATTTGTTGTTCCGCTTATTTTATGCATTAATTTGTTGATTCTTGTAAATGCCCCAGCCAAGGTATAAACCAGCAACCTTGGTGGACAACGCTCTAACCAACTGAGCTATCCGGCCAGGGTTTGAAAGTTGCCATTTTAAATACTAACTCAGGGAGACCTCACTTAAAAAGGTCTTATTTGAGCCAAGACCTTAAGGAGCTGAAGCAGAAATCATTCCAAGAAAAGAAATAGTAAGTGCTAACACTCTGAATGTAGAGTGCCTAACATGTTTGAAGAGTAGCAAGACTGGAACAGAAAGCACCAGTGGAAAAGGAATACATGAAGTCAAAGAACTAACAATGAGACTAAAACAAGGTTTAATGGCCTTATTTAGTTTTACTATAAACGAAATGGGAAGCTACTGGAACATTTGGGATAAAGAAGTAACATGAGCCAAATTATTTTTTAAAGAGATTTTGGCTACTAAGTTAAGAACAGAGTATTTGGGAGGAAGCTACGAGTGGAAGGAAGTAGACCAGCTTGGAGATTATTACACAGCAATTACCCAGGTAGAAAGGATGGGGTCTTGGTGGAGACAAATAAGGCATGGTCAGACTATGTATATATATTTTGAAGACAGAGTCTATGGGATTTCCTGACAGATTAAATTTGGTATATGAAAGAAACATGTCACGAATAATTTTGAAAGTTTTACCTTAGCAACTGGAAGAAATCAGTTGCAAATTTACTATTAGGATAGAAAGCCTGATGGGAGTAGTAGGTTTGACAAGTATACTAAGAGTTGAGTTTAACAATGAAGATTTTGAGATATCTAGTTGACATATAAGTGGAAATATTGAATGTGTGGCTGAGAATAAAACACAGAGGTATAGGTGTAACACAAAATTTTTAGAGTCACTGGTGTGTCTACATTTTTCTGTGTATATATTTAGTATATAGAACTGAATGAAATCGCCAAGGGATAAGTAAACAGAGAAGTTCAAAGCTTGAGCCTGTACTGTAACATTTAGAAGAAACAGATGAGAAAGAACCAGCTAGCAAGACTAAAAGGAATGACCAGTGAGACTGTAGGTAAATCAGATTGAATCCTGAAAGTAAAGTGGAGAAAGTATTTCCAGGATCAGGAATTGATCAACTCTGTCAAGTAGGATGAGGACTGAGAACTTACCACTGGATTTAATAATTTTCAACTCTACACTTTCTTTAATTATTCTCTGTGGCTATCAAAGCCCACTTCATTAAGTCAAAATCTATTACACTGCAATTACCCAGGAAAGGTCCATAATCAGGAATAGGCCGGCCCTAACTAATTTCCTACCTATTAAAACTCACTTAAAATCCATACTACACAAGTATGCATTCACTTACCTATTATAGCTGCTTATATTGTACCAGAGGCCCAATGCATGAAATTCGTGCAAGAGTAAACCTTCCTTCCCCAGGCTGCCCTCTGGCACCTGGGATTGGGCTTCCCTCCTGCTGCCTGCAGGCACATGGGAGCCATACTTCCCTCAGGCAGCTGGCAAGCACCCGGGACCCAGGCTTCCCTTGCAGCCCTGGCTTTGTCCGGAAGGTTGTCTGGAAGGATGTCCAGTCTAATTAGCATATTATGCTTGTATTATTATAGATTTCACATATATTAATCTGGATACCTCAACTAAACTATGAACAATTTGAAGATCAAGAATTTATTCCTAGATATTACTAAGCACAGCACTGATTATTCTCAACACATGCTTGTTGATTTGTGTAACTTAAGTATACAAAAATGTACTATATTAGAGAAAGTCTACCATCTACGCAGCCTAGTATATATAAAACTTGACTAACCAGGCAGTTGCACATACTTGTACAGAGTAGACAATAAATATTAGGTTGAACAAAGGAAGAACTGTATGCATACATAAGTGATGAATGAATAAAGGGCATCTTTTGTAAGGTGGAGGAAAAGGGCAAATTGTAGATGGATGTAAATGATCAACTTGAAGTTACAGGTCATAAATTCATTCTGCTGCAATTCGATTAAAACTAATTCATATACAGAATTTTGGCCCAAGGGACTGGGAAGGACACCAGGATAGCTCGTAACATTAAAAGATAAACACTGATATCTCATAGCCATAGTCCCTAACTGAAATTAGCACTATTTCACCCATCTTCCATTTCTATATGGCTCCACTTTTTCCTACTACCGATGAGGTTCTCATACATGTGGGAATGTCACTAGCACCCTCCCAAATTAACAACTTTAGAGAGAAGAGAGCATCTTTCCCCTTGCATTCATATATCCATTTCAAAGTATTCTGATTTGGTCTGCATGAGTAACAGGCAATCACTGTTGCAACAGGAATGAATAGGCTTAGGTTATAAAACTACAAGACTGGCTGATAGCTCACCAACCACTCACAATAGAAAAGGGATGGTTTCCCAAAATGATGATATGCTGAGTTGACAAAAACTGTAGATGATAGATAGGTAGATAGATAGATAGAGATCTTCTACCACACACAACCTCCAACAACCCAATTTTAATTGGTGACGATTTTACCACATTTTGAAATTGGACTTTCAAAAGCCAATATTTGTTTTCAGCTTAGGCTATGACCATTTCTTGAAATGAGACCCAGGTGAAACCCACTTAATTTTCTTAAGCTTCAAAGCTTCAAGTCATGCACCTTCATTCTAATATTCATGCAGTCATACCAATTACAATTTTAAAATTTTAGTCACACTTTGCTTGGTTTTTGAAGATGGAATAATCCAAATCATTTTGGTCAGTCATTGTATAGTAGCCTCTTGTTTTCTTCATTATATTTGAAATTTTCATTCTTTTTTTTTTCCCAATCCTCACCAGAAGATGTGTCGTTGTGGGTTTTTGTTTTAGATTTTTTATTGATTTAAGAGAAAGAGGCAAGGAAAGAGAGTAACATTGATCAGTCATGCCTGTACACTCCCTGACTGGGGATTGATCCCAAACCCTGGATATGTGCCCTCACGAAATCAAACCCACCACCCTTTGGTGCATGGGACAATGCTCCAACAAACTGAACCACCCAGCCAGAGCTGAAGCTTTCCTTCTTCATCATATTACCTTTTCTGAGTAGTTTGGATCAAACACAGCAAAGAAAATTCTTAGCACTCTGCACTTGTCTCTACTAGAGGCCCGATGCACGAAATTCGTGCACGGAATGGGGATAAAAGGGGGTGGTGGTGTCCTTCAGATCAACCTGCACCCTTTCCAATCTGGGACCCCTTGAGGGATGTCCACAGTGGGATCGGGCCTAAACAGGCAGTCCGACATCCTTTCACAATCCAGGACTGCTGGCTCCCAACCTCTCGCCTGCCAATTGCCCCTAACCACTCCCCTGCCAACCTGATCAATGCCTAACTGCTCCTGTGCCAGCCTGATTGCCCCTAACTGCCCTCCCCCTACCAGGAGGGGCCCCCTCAACTGTCCTCCCCTGCAGGCCTGGGTCCCCCCCAACTGTCCTCCCCTGCATGTCTGGGTCCCTCCCAACTGTCCTCTCCTGCAAGCCTGAGTCCCCCCAACTGTCCTCCCCTGCAGGCCTGGGTCCCCATCAACTGTCCTCCCCTGCAGGCCTGGGTCCTCCCCAACTGCCCTCCCTTGCTGGCCATCTTGTGGTGGCCATCTTTGACTACATGGGGGCAGCCATCTTGTGATGGTCAATTTGCATATTACTCTTTTATTAGATAGGATTCCTGATTAACACAGTACCCATGTGAATTTCATGTGGTAAGAGGTTAGACAAACATTATGTAGAAAGAAATTATGCAGGTAAATGAACATAAATGATAACCTGGTATCTCAATTCAACTCTGTTACTCTCTACTCATGGTAGGTGCTAAAATTAACTTATAATAAAGTTAAAAAATTCATGCCTTTGTGGAAATGGCTCTGAAAAGAAAGACATCTACGGTAAAGTTCATGGAACTAAAGTAATAACTTAAGTTAGTATTGTCTACTTCAGCTATTTCAGTAATTACATACAAACTCTTAATCCTAATTTACAGTTATACTTACGTGTATACTTATTGCATTTGGTGAGGGGAATTATAACACTGTGATATCACAAGAACAAACAGCAAGAGATTCATGTTTAAAGACAGTTGTATTTCAGGTTTTTGTTTTGTTGCAGTGGTTTTTTTATAAGGCTACAATATTTTCCACTGAGTTTAAAAAGCTTTCCTTAGAATACCATGGATCTGTCAGCAGATTTTTCCCATTCTTTTTGTCCACACAAAGATGTTCAGATGATTCTCTCCAGGAAACCAGTCATAATTCTATAGTGATTCCCAAGTCCCTTTTCTGACTCATAATGTAGATGCCATTAATCATACTAGACAATCTTTCTTCAGATGCATTACTTTGCACTAACTATAGGAAACCACAAACATACTCCTAGCCATCTATATAGCTTCAAAATATCTTCCTAACATATTTATCACCATTTATTTCTCAAAAGTTCTTAATGCCATCGTTGTATTTAGAAGGATAATATGGTTAAAATCATCTTTAGATCTCTAATGAAATGTTAAATAAACAATAAAACAAAAAATTTATTTCTGCTCATATTAAAGTAAAAAACCATGTGTAATATTTAAGCCAAAAATAAAACTGTAACTTATGAAAACTCACATATACATAACTATTTTATTTTGTCTAAGATTAAAACATATTAACTTACTACTTAATAGACTATATAATACTTTAATTTTTACCATACCTCTTTCTTCAAGGAACAAAAGGCACACAATTTAATGCCTGGACAAAGCCATAATCAGGAACAGTGATCACAAGAGATGATATCTGAAAATAAAGATCAAGATTTTAAAACTGACTGCAAACACTATTAGTAAAATATTTTATACTGTCAATTCAATTATGCTTCATATTCAACTTAAGTATGTAAATTTAGAAGAATAAACTTCTCTGCACTTACACAAATAACCTATCATATCTACCCTGATAATTTCATGAATTTACAAGTCAGAAAACTCAAAGCTTAAAGAGAAGCTTAGAATCAAACTAACTCAATATCCTCATTTATTACAAGATAGGGAAAATGAGTCTTGCACAAAGTCACAAAGCTAGACCTAAAATTTGGATCTAATTCCAATCCAGCTATCCTACCACAATGCTACCTCTTAATACACACTTCTGATATCTAACATCCCATGAAAATTGCTCACTGCATGAAGCCAATACACCATACAGAACTAATATATTCATAGCCTACACACCTGGGATCAGATAATAAAAATTTCAACTTTATTATAAATGTTTTCTTCTGTGTATAGTGCTCTGTCAAAAAACTTCTAGCAGGGTACCTGAGAAACTGGGCAAGACCCAAGTATTTTATCATTTAAAAACAAAAAGTTGTATTAAGTGACCTAAAGTACACAATGCTTCAATAACAGTTCCAAACAGAAGAGTAAACCATGAAAGCACATTAAAGGCCATGTGTAAAATATGTTTCAAAGTCAACTTGTCTGTACATTTATACTTAAATATATTCTCTCTGGTGTGTCTCAAAATATAAACACTTTTGGGATCACAGTTACCAGAGAGGAGAGAGGACAGGATAGGATTTGAAGTGTGACGATAAAAACCTCAAGCATTTAAAAAGCTCACGTTATTAATGTGCACAGCAGGTGTCCATTTTGGTTACTGTCCTTTAATTCTTCCATAAAACCAGATATACAGTGCTCTGAATTGATGTTTATGCTTACTTTGATGGCAACTATTAGGAAAAATTTGATTGTGCAAAACAGGTTGTTAGGGACCTGTATTTTATCCCTTTCTCCCATTTGTTAATAATTTTTTAGAGTATGGGCTCATATTATTTATGAGAATTTTAACAAAAATTAACATGGCCTACTATGCTTACCCTTCACTATGAAATGTAACATCTTAAAAAATGTTAACACAATGCAATATCTTTATGAGTTTCAGAAGAATAGTTCTGCTGAAAGACAATGAATCCACTTCTGTTGATTAGCAATTAAACTATGGAAAATGTTAGGGTATTTCATTGAATCAATTTAATGTTTTCTATCTATTCAACCCGAGGGTAATATCATCAAAGTACAGTCAATTCAGATCTCTTGCTGCATAAAAACCAATTCAACAATATCAGTAAACAGTTGCTCAAGTTCATAAAATTCATAACCTAATGGTGTCTTCATGTTTAATCACCATACAAAGTTCAACATTAAGACTTCCTTAAACACTGACTTTATTTTTGTAGGGCTTTTTAAACTTTTGATAAATACCTCACAAACACTAAATGCCTCCAAATTTAAACCTAAATGAAAACTGAACCTTAACTTTTGCATTTTTAACCTCAAAGCTACTATGTCTGTTTTGTCGGTCTATTTAAGAGTTACAACATTTTACCTCACATGCACTAACCCTACATATTTTCAATTGCTATAGCCACCTAGGAAGAGACTCTACTTGACAATGAAGACACCATGTTAAGAAGAGACTCAAAATGGACCCTACAAGTGAGAAAACCAGGTACAAAGAAATCCATCTGCCACCGGGTGAGACTGAGGTTTGCAGGGAAGAGTGCCTTTAGCCAACTCTGAGGAAGAACGCGCGCCACGAGACTGAGCATTTCCGCAAGAAAAGACCTCCAAAAACACAGGCTGGACCCACAACGGGGACGCCGTCGAGTGGTGCTGTGGGGTGCTGTGGGGCTGCGAACCTACAGCGCGCGGGGTGCGGTCCGAAAGGCGCCCAGCCAGTCTCCGCCGGCCCGGCCCCGGAACGCGCCGAGCGGGTGCTTCGAGCGCCGCGCGCCCCGCTCCGTCCCAAACCCCGCGCCGATCCGCCCCTTCCTCCCGGGTTCCGCTGCTCTCGGGCGCGCGGAGGCACACAGTGTGTTCGCCGCTCCAGCTGCGGGGCAGTGGGGAGTTGGAAGAGCTCGGACGGAAAACACGCACGGGCGAAGCTTAGCTCCCGCAGCCTGCAAGAGACCCAACAGAAAGAACCAACTTCCCTCGGAAAACTTTGCAGCAAGTTAGGCGAAAGCACTGAATGGCCGGGACTATTTAACAGGCGCTTCCTATCTTGGGGCGGCTCCCAAGCCGGTTCGAGGCGCCCCGACACCCCACAAACTCGCCCTTTGCCCCCTGACTGTCCCTTCAGAAGCGTCGGCATCCTAACAAGTCTGGGCGGCCCCGCTCACAGGGAATACCTGTCATGGTCCCCATTGCCTGCGAGTCCCTGATGGCGGCCATTACAATTCCATCCGGGTATTGCCGAAAGCGGCTCGCCGCGCTACCGGGAGCGCCTGCTGTGGCGGATGGATCCGCGCCACACCTGGAGCGAGCGGAAGAGGACGGCGGCCGGCAGGACCCGCGCTGTGCCTGGCGGGACGAGGCCGTTGAGCGGGGCTCGCCGCGGTAGTGGCTGACTCCCCCCCTCGCGTTCACCCGTAGCTGGAGAGATCCTACTTCCAATAGGATGCAGACAGGCATCCGCCAGAAGCAGAAGCTGTCCTCCTGGCAAGCCCTGGCTGACTGGAAATGGTCTCGATTCTGAGGTTTAAGCATTTCCGGCTTTGAAAATGGCGTCTCCCCGCCCCTTGTTTCTGAGAGGCAGGTTTTTTGTGGCCTTTCCAGCCCGTCCGTGAAGAAAGATGCTACAGGCGGCCGTGGAAGACACACTGAACTCCAAACATGTAAACCTTTAATAGCTGATCTGAAAACTATCGGTACAGCAAAGGAGGTTCTCCTCCCCATCGAAAGTGTCCCTCCGCACGACAACGGGGCTAGACAAAGAGGTCAAGGTCGTGGCTGGGTTTCCCTCCTAAAGAACAGTATGGCTCCTGGTTTCTCTTTTGGAGCGTTTTTGAAACGCAACTTATTCATTCACCTCACTTTTTACACTAATTATTTTAGTTTTAACGGAGATACAAAAAGAACTGACTGGGGCAGAGAAATACGCTGAAATACTGAAAACGAAACCACGATAGAACTTTCTTATGTCCCCCTTTTTTTGGAAGTACATATGGAATTTATAACTGAAAAAGAAGTTGTCTATCGTAAGTGTTTTTCATTGTCTTAGAGTGTGCTTTGAAAAAATCGACCTGTCGCCATCATAAGCTTTCCCCGCGCTTCACTGAGGAGCACACGGCAGTGACCGCATTGTGTCCTCGGGGAGCTTTTTCATCTCTGTGTCTGTTCGTCTACGGATTCCTCCTGGGAAACGCACATGAGAAGGAACTCACATTAGATGTGCTGGTATATCTTGTGCTCTTATGCCTTCACCAGGAGAAATCTATAGTTATTACCAAAAGGAATGCCCTTATGGAATGAGAAACATGTAATGGATTTTATTCTGAATGAACATCCTCCTCCAGCCCCTTGCTCCCCTTGTATCCCCATACAAGTCAGAGGTACATCACAGAAGAAAGAGGATACGAATTCTTTTCAATAGCAAACAAAAAATACAAAGATGGTTGGGAACATGGGCAGAATTGTTCATTCTGCGTTTAGATGTGGTGTTTGTTTTACAGGTTAAGAAATTGCGCCCCTCTCTGCAGTGTTCGCCTTCTAACTTCATTCTCACGTATACATATATAGTCACCTACAAACCTTGAAAATGTGCATATATGGGAGGTTATGGAAGAAATGGAGTGTTCTTTAAGTAAAATTATTCGTCCCCAACCTTCTCTCTTCCCCCTTTTTTCTTCCATCTGCATCACATAGCCACCACCCACTCTCTTCCTCTCTTTTTAGATTTTAAACATTGAAGTTAGCACAAATAAATGGAGTAAAACAGAAAGAAAGGAAAGAAGAGGCTTAAAAGAGAGAAAGAATACAAAGGAGAGAAAGTTAAATCATAGCTTAAAGAATTCTGGAATATTTTTGTATTTGATGGGGATAGGACATCTAAATTAATGCTTTAAATACTTGATTCCTCTGGAGAAGACCTAGATGTACTATTTCCTGGCTGAGGGCATTTAACTTCTGAGCTTCACAGAATTATACAATACATCACTAATACAGTTGACAGACTGGAGAGAGTAATCAACTCCACTGCACCCACAGTGCAAATGGTGATAGTCAAAAACATTCCATCTTGATTACAAACTAATTTGCTTTTCTATATGTAATTCATGGACATTGTGCAATAAAGCAGATCACTTCAAGATAGTGAAATTTTCTCCTAAAAATAATATATAGGTGGGAATTACTTTTCACTCTAGATTCACACTTCTAAATTACAGAAAACATCATACCATAAGAGTCACAACAAACATATGTGCATTTTAAAAATGTAAGCACAGTCCTAGCCAGTTTGGCTCAGCGGATAGAGCGTCAGCCTGCAGACTGTAGGGCCTGGGGTTTGATTCTGGTCAAGGGCACATGCCAGGGTTTCGGGTTCGAACCCCAGTAGGGGTTGTGCAGGAGGCAGCCAGTCAATGATTCTCTCTCATCATTAATGCTTCTATCTATCTCTCTCCCTTCCCCTTTGAAATCAAAAGTATTTTTTTAAATTTAAGCATGTTTTAGTCATAGCTTAGTATATCACAAACATTATATAAATGGTAACTGTTATAATCATAAAGATTTATGTGACATTGATTTTAACAGTCTCTTAAACATGGCTCTCTCCTTTTTGCTGAACTCTCAACTTAAGTCCAGACTCCCTACCTCCAACAATATAATCAAATGCCAGAATGGGAAAAAGAGAGATACAAAGAGCCTGGGTGATCTAGCTTCAAGTGGTCACACTGCTTGGTCAAGAATATTATAGGTTAAAATAGCTAAGATCTGGAAACAGCCCAAGTGCCCATCAGAAGATGAGTGGATAAAAAAAGTTGTGGTACATTTATACCATGGAATACTATGCATCAGTAAAAAAGGTTATTTTACCCTTTGAGCACAGAGGAACCTAGACAGTATTACACTAAGTAAAATAAGCCAGTCAGAGAAAAACAAGGATCACATGACCTCACTCATATGTGGAATCTAATGAACAAAATAGATCCAAAGACATAGAAGCATAGAACAGACTGTGGAATCTCACAGGGAAGGGAGGGAGGGTGGTGGGTGGAAAGTGATCTACCAAAGAATTTGTACGCATATATGCATAACCCATGGACATAAACAATAGGGTAGTGAAGGCCTGGGGTGGGGGACGGGCAGGGACAGGCACCGGCTAGAAGCGTTCAATGGGGGAAAAAGGGAACATATGTAATACTTTCAACAATAAAGATTTAATTTTTAAAAAAGAATATTATAGCCCTAACTGGTTTGGCTCAGTGGATAGAGTGTTGGCCTGTGAACTGAAGGGTCCTAGATTCGATTCTGGTTAAGGACCCATGCCTGGGTTGCAGGCTCATTTCGAGTGGGGAGCATGCAGGAGGTAGCTAACCAGTGATTCTCATCATTTCTCTCTCTCTCTCTCTCTCTCTCTCTCTCTCTCTCTCTCTCTCCCTCCCTCCCTCCCTCCCTCCCTCCCTCCCTCTCTGAAATCAATAAAAAACATTAAATAAAGAATATTATAGATTGATTCTCAAATCTGTCAGTTAAACTTAAACTTCAAGTATTATCCTTCCCAATGTCCTCTGCATATTTCTTAAAATATGATTTTATTGATTTTAGAGAGAAAGGAAGGGAGAGGGAGAGATAGAAATATCAATGCATCAACATCAATCAGCTGCCTTCTGCACACCCTCTTCTGGAGATCAAGCCTACAACCTGGGCATGATGTGCCCTGACCTGGAATTGAACCATGAGGTCAACACTCAACCATTAAACAACACCAGCTGGGCAGCAATGTGGTGTGTGTTTTTTAACTTAATATCTATTCAGCAGAGACTTTCTTGAATATCATTCTGTTCCAGAAACTGTGCCATAAAAAATAAGGCATGATCCCTCAATGAGTCACCACTTCAATGGGAGAATTTTAAACTTCTGAAAGATTTAATGATTCAACAAAGCAATTACAAAGGTGGGATTTCAGATGCTACAATAGGTGATGGGAAACATTTTTTTTAAGGTAGGTATCTCTTCCAGTTTCCTTGCAGTTCGTACTTCCTGGATGATCAAGACTCTGGATATACTGTTATTTTTGTTAAATTTTTATTAAATATAGAGTTACCCTTAGCTCTTTCAGTGGATACTATAGTCAACTGTGAGGAACACTTACACTATATAAACTATATTGGACTTAAATAGTTTGGGATACCTTTCCCTGTCCCCAATTACATCAGATCTTTTTTTTTTTCTTCTGTATTAGGTAGAGCTACTATGTCTCCAACCTTGGTAGAGTGGCCTAATATACTAGGTGTTCTACATGGTCAAGTGGGTCAGCCCCCCTAAACACCCAAGCAGGGCACTTGAGGTATATCCCCTGTGTGGGCTGTATATAACCTTCCTGTTGTAGTTGAGCTTTGATTGCTGTTGTCATGTCAATAGGAGGGACTTAACCCCCAGGCCCATTGGCTGCAACTACTGACCACCAACCTCTGGCCACTGTGGAGGATCAACTGTGCCGGGGCCCACCCCACACGGCAGGACTTACTTCAGCAGGGCTCTGTAACAGCTGCATCTTCCCCTTGAGTGTATCACTTGTGGATATAGTTGGGTGATGTGGTCTGAAGCTGTCTAGTGGGTGCACTAGTTCTGGGACCTTCTTGGAGATCCAGGCCAAGATCAGCTGCCACCTGTGTTCTGCCCAGGTTCACACAGCATGAGCTACATACAAAGCGATCTGCAGATGGCTTCTATGTGGACTGAGCTTGGAGGTACCCAGGTGAGGCCAAGCTTCAAACAAAGGCCACCTGCTGCTAGTGCTGTGCCTGAAGCCATTTAGCAAGAAGTACAGGGCACACTAAGCCCAATGCTGCTCGTTTGAGAGAATTTAGGAAAATCTGAAGCATGATCTGAGACAAGGCCATTTGTGTGAAAAAGCCACTGGAAATAATTTGGGTGGGCCTGGAAGTTGGGTAGGGTGAGGCTTCAGAGAATCACCAGGTCAGAGCAATAGTGTGAGCCAGACTGATTGAGTCTCAGATATGGTGTCACCCTGCCAGTTCTGTGGAGTGGGAATGCTCATGAAAGTACCAGCACTCTGTCTGGGAGAAAGCTGCCCCTCAGCTTTCGCCTTGATGAGGCCAAAATAACCCTGATACCAAAACCTGGCAAGGATAACACACACAAAAGAAAACTACAGACCAATATATCTGATAAATATAGATGCAAAAAATCCTAAACAAAATACTAGCAAATCAAATACAACAATACGTTAAAAAAATAATATATCACAATCAAGTGGGGTTTATTACTCAAAGGGCACAAGGATGGTTCAACGTATGCAAATTGGTCAATATAAGACACCACATTGACAAAATAAAGGGTAAAATCATATCATATCAATCAATGCAGAAAAAGCATTTGATAAGATACAACACCCATTTATGATTAAAATAATAGAATGGGTATAGAAGGAAAGTATCTCAACATAATAAAGACCTATAACAAACCCTCAGCTAATATCATACTCAATGGTGAAAAACTCAAAGCTATTTCTCTAAGTTCAGAAACAAGACAAGATGTTCACTCTCACCACTCTTATTCAACATAATACTGAAAGTTCTAGCCAGACCAATCAAGCAAGAGAAAGAAAAGACATCCAAACTGAGAATGAAAAAGTAAAACTGTCACTTTTTGTAGATGACAGTTATTTATATAGAAAACCTAAGTGCTCCCTCCAAAAAAAAATAAGTATTAGAAGCAACAAATACAGTAAAGTTACAGGATATAAAATCAATGTACAAAAATCTACTGCATTCCTATATACTAACAATGAAATTTAGAAAAAGAAATGGAAAAAACAATTCCTTTTGCAATTGCAACAAAAGTATAAAATACCTAGGAATAAACTTTAAAAAGGATGTGAAGGATGTATATACTGAAAACTACCAAGTATTATTAAGAGAAATTGAAAAAGACAAAACAAAAATAAAAGATCTTCCATTTGTGTTCATCGATTAGAAGAATCAACATAGTTAAAATGTCCATGTTACTCAAAGCAAAATATAGATTTAATGAAAACCATTGATCTTTTAAATAAGCCCCAAGTGAGATTAAGCCTCCGACTGAACTGTGGCAGGGCCACAAACAAGTCCCAGCTTGGAGGGCAGAGCCCTCTTAGGATAATTAAGGTTGACCTTATAGTCCTCCCTAGCTCCTTCCTAGGTAGCTAATGGGCTGTGAGAGGTGCGGCAAGTGTTGCCAAAACAAGGTGAAACTCACAAGAACATTGTAAACATATTGACCACTTCCTTTGTTTTGCTGTGTGTGTTCTGACTATAAAATAAAGTTTCCACTTGCAGGCTGGGTCTCTCTGTGTCCTCATCCAGCCACAAGAGATCCACTAGTCCCAGTTGTATTCTCTTATCTGTCTTCTTTAATCCTTCACTGCACCTCCTCAGGCACATGGAACCTGGCCATGCTGAGCATGGTTCAATCTGATAGCTCCAATATATGAATCACCTGTAAGAATCTTTCTACCATCTCTTTTTTACCTAGTTTTTTACCTAGTTTATGCCTCATAATTTTTACTGGGTGCCAGACATTGTGTATTTAAAAAATGTAAAATTTTTAATGACCTATCTCTTTCCTGAGCCAATTAAGTTTCCTTCTGGCAAACAGGTATGATACAAATAGATCATCTTAATGGTATCTAGGTTTGGTTTTAGGATTTGTTAAAAGTTGATTTATTTTTTTGTCCTTACTTCTAAGATATGGCTTTTCTGTGCTCTCTTCTAAAAGTTGACAAATTCTCTCAGAGAGAAAAAATTGTTTATCAAAACTGATCAGAGAAATTTACCAACTACCAGTCAGAATTTCTAGAAAATAAAAATATGGTAATTGAACACCCAAACTCAAGGATTGCATTAAACTACATATTGGAAACTTATAAAGGAGTAATAAAATAGAAGACAGATCTGAAGATATTTACTAAATGCAACTTTAAAAGTCAAAGAGATAAAAACAATAAAAAAGAACTAAGATACAAGAAAGAGTGATAATTCCAGAACATCTAGTCAGACTTCCAGAAGAAAAAAAATAGGGTAAATACTGGAGAGTCAATACTTGAAGAAACCACCTCTTAGACATGACTATAATTGGCCCTGGCAGATGTGACTCAGTTGGTTGGAATATTGTACCATACACCAAAAGGTGGTGGTTTGATTCCAGTCAGGGCACATACCCCAGTTGCAGGTTTGTGGGTTTGATCCCTGGTTGGGATATGTGCAAGGGGCAACTAATTGATGTTTCTCCTCTCACTCTCTGCCCCCCCAAATCAATTTTAAAAATTGCTATAATTGAAAAAAAAAGAAACCAAACTTCATATTCAGAAAGTCCAGAAAATCCGAAATAAGATATATAGAGAGAGGATGAAGAGAAAGAGGGGAAAAAAAAGGAGGGAGGAAAAGAAACCTTAAATGCAGAATAAAAAAAGTCTTATTTTATATTTTTAAAAGCAATGATTACATTGATTAATGATTTTCCAAGGGCACAATAGCACATTGCTCATAAAAGACTGAAAAATACACTGCTATACTGATAACCTATAATTGTATACTAAGCAGAAAAATCTTTCAACATCTAGGACAAAATAAATACATTTTCAAGACAAACATCTGAAAAAGTTCACAATCAACTTTCATTGAAGAAACTTTAAAACATAATTTAGAAAGAAAGACAATTGTTCCAAGAATAATATATGAAAGTGGTAGAGTTAGCAAGAAAAAAATCATATGATCCTATCAATGAATGCAGAAAAAGCATTTGCCAAAATACAATACTCATTCATAATAAAAACTCTCAGCAAACTTCCTAAACCTGATTTTTAAAAATCTATACAATACCTATAGCTAACATTATACCTAATGCTCATAAACCAGATGCTTTCTGCTAAGATAAGGAATAAGGCAAGGATGTCCCCTTTCACCACTTCAGTTAACCATCATTCTGAAAGTCTTAGTAAGTAAAGAAAATAAACTAAATCCATTTATAAACTAAATGGATACAGACTGAGAAGGAAGAAATACAACTTTCATTTGACTGCAGATGACATGATTGTCTGTGTAGCAAATCCAACAGAATTAGAAACCACATCAAAAAGACTCCTAAAATAAGGGATTAGAGCAAGGTTTCAGGGTACCATATTAATATACACAATTATGTTGCTTTCCTATATTCTAGCAATGAACAACTGAAATTTTAAATTAAAAACACAATGCTATTTACCTTAACACACAAAAATGAAGTGCTTAGGAATAAATCTAACAAAACTTGGTTTGACAATGATTTTTTAAAAAGTCCCATTGCAAGCATCACATCTGTGCATTCTATTGGTCAGAGCAGTCACAAGTCTACCCAATGTTAAAGGGAAAGAAATAGATTATACCTCTTGATGGAGAGTGACAAGTTTCTGGAAAAGCATATAGGACTGAAAGTATTCCTATGTCCATTTTTTGGAAAATACACAATCTGACATCAATATCACTTAGAATATACTGTATATGCCAGACTGATATTAAGGAGCATTTTATTTTTTTGGTTTTATTTTTTTGTCTGTTTGTATAAATATTTTTATTGATTTCAGAAAGGAAGGGAAAGGAAGAGAAAGATAGAAATATCAATGATGAGAGGAAATCATTGATCGCCTGCCTCCTACACGCCCTCTACTGGGGTCCAAGCTCACAACCCAGGCATGTGCCCTTGGCTGGAATCGAATCCGGGACCTTTCAGTCCGCAGGCTGACACTCTATACACTGAGCCAAACTGGCTGGGGCTTAAGGAGCATTTTGTAAGCAATATTTACTTAATCAATTTTACTAATTGCATGTTTACCTTTATTCTTGTATTTCATTGCTTCTTCTTTCCAGAAGTGCCCCTTTGACAACATGCTCACAGAAGATCAGTGGCTGATACATTTTTTAGTCTTTGGTGTGTCTTAAAATATTCTTTTTTTTTTATCATTTAATTTGAAAGGTGCTTTGGCTAATAATCGATTACTAGGTTCAAAGTTCTTTTCTTAACATTTTGAAGATATTGCTGCATTTTTTTTCTTGCACCCAATACTACTGATGAGAATTTGACTTCAATGAGTCTCATTCCTTTTGTAGGTTATCTCCAATAACTTTTTAGATAGCCTTTTTTTTCAAGTTTCACTGAGGTATAATTGACAACTAAAAATTGTATATATTTAAGGTGTGTGACATATCTGTAACTATAAAAGCCTAAGCGGCCACCCGACCAGCCAGTAGCTAAGACAAGCACTGACCACCAGAGGGCAGATGCTCAATGCGGGAGTGGAAACCACAGCCATGGAAACAAGGAACAGACTGATGAATCTCAGAGGGACCAATGGGGGTCCTTCGACCTGGCCTGTACCCTCTCACAATCCAGGACCCCTCAGAGGATGTTAGACTACTAGTTTCAGCCTGATCCCCACAGGCCAGGCCAAGGGTCCCCACCAGTGCACAAATCTGTGCACCAGACCTCTAGTTTTGATATATGTATGCATTGTGAAATGTTTACCTCAATAAAACAAATTAACATATTTATCACCTCACAAAGTACTTAGTGGTGAGGTGGGTAAATTAAGATCTATTTTCTTAGAATTGTCTCTTCATCCTTGTTGTTCTAAAATTTCATTACAATTTGTCCAAGCTTCACTATAATATGTTTAATATGTCTTATTTATCCTACTAGTAAGGATACTTATAATTGAAGAATTCTTATCTTTTTTTAAAAAAAACATTTTATTGATGTGAGAGATTAAGAGAGACTTATATTTATTGTTCAACTTATTTTATTTTATACATTCATTGGTTGCTTCTTGTATGTGCCCTGACCAAAGAATAAACTAACAACCTTGGTGGATCAGAATGATACTCTAACTAGCTAAGCTACCTGGCCAGCAGGAATTCATGCCTTTGGTTTGTTATTTCTTCCCATCTCTGTATTCTCTCCTCCTGGAATTCTTCATGGATGCTCATGCTTCTAGATTGATGCTTTATGTCTCTTAATATTTCATTTAAACATTCTATTATTCCAGTATAGCCTGGTGTTTAAAAGATGGACTCTGGAACCAAACCCTGAATTCAAATCCTGGTTCTCCTGTTTACTAGATGTGTGTGTGATCTTGGATCTTGGATGTGTTATTAATCCTTTCTGTGCCTTATTATTTCTCATCAGTACAATCTAATCTAATAAAAGAGAAACAAGCAAATGGACCGCACCTCTGCTATGACCCAAGCCAATTAGAGCGACCATATGCAAATTAATCCAATCAAGATGGTGGCCGGCAGCCACGGAGCAGGACCAAGCTGGAGGCTTGGTTGCCCTGGCAATGGAGGAGGCCAAGCTTCCCACCTGCCCTGGCCGACTGTGGCCTCCACTCAAAGCAAAAAAGTTTCAATTATAGAAGGTAACTAAATCCCAGACACCTGTTTCCAGCCAGCCTCACTAGGAACTTGGGTCACTGGGGGCCATGGCCAGCCTGCAAACAGCCATCAGCCCCTCACCCAAGCTGGCCAAGCACCCCAGGAGGAGCCCCCTTCCTGAAGGGGATGTGGCCAGCCTGAAAAAGGCCCTCAGCCCCTCACCCAGGCTGGCCAGACACCCCAGAGGGAACCCCGACCCCGAAGGGGATGTGACCAGTCTGAAAACGGCCCTCAGCCCCTCACCCAGACTGGCCAGGCACCCCAGCAGGACACCCATGCTGATCCAGGACACCCTTCAGGGCAAACCAGCTGCCCTTCACCCATGCACCAGGCCTCTATCTTATATAATAAAAGGGTAATATGCAAATTGACCCTAATAGCAGAACCACTGGGAATGACTGGTCACTATGACACACACTGATCCTCAGGGGGCAGATACTCAATGCAGGAGCTTCCCCCTGGTGGTCAGCGCGCTCCCACAGGGGGAGTTGTGCTCAGCCACAAGCCTGGCTGACGGCTTCCAGTACAGCAGTGGTAGCGGGAGTTTCTTCCACCTCCACAGCAATGCTAAGGATGTCTGACTGCAGCTTAGGACTGCTCCCCGCTGGCACATGGACATCCCTCGAGGGCTCCCGGGCTGCCAGAGGGATGTCTGACTGCCAGCTTAGGCCCAATCCCCCAGGGAGCCGGCCTAAACTAGCAAGTGGACATCCTCTGAGGGGTCCCAGGCTTCAAGAGGGCATAGGTTGGGCTGAGGGACCCCCCCTCCCGAGTGCACAATTTTTTGTGCACCGGGCCTCTAGTATGAATAATAATAGCACATTCCTTACAAGCTTGTTATGAGAATTATGAGTTTTAAATCTGTAAAGAGTTTAGAACAATGCCTTGAACATAGTAAGCACTACTTAAGATTAGCTATTCTTATCTTTCTTCTTATTTTCTTTCCGCTGCTCAACATACCAACTTAGTTATCAACACACCAATCTTAAACTATGTATACTCTGCTCTTCAGCCTATGTATTGAGCTTTTAGTTTCAACAGTTATATATTTCATTTCTAAAATGTTCATTATTATTAAAAAATCATTTGTTCTTGAAGATGGCGGCATAGGTAAACACCAGGAATTGCTGCCTCGCACAACCATTTCAAAACCACAAAGAAAAGAAAAAATGGACACCAACCAGACCCACAGGAAGGCTGGCAGAGTGGAAATTCTACAACTAGAAAGAGAAAGAGACTCAGAGGAGGTACAGAAGTAAAGTGCAGAGGTATGGAGGCACACACGAAGGGGACTCGCGGAAAGGGCTGGCAGCTGAGGACACAGTTGTGTTTTTTCACACTGAAAGGAGGCACAAGCTCCCAATGGCTCTGACCTCCAGTTCCGGGTGAGTTTCTGGGGACCTAGACTGATACAGGGAGAAGATGGACTGTCTGGCACCATCTGGCACCGTCTGGCACCGGGAGGATCTCCAGAGCAGCTTTCTCTCAGCGGTGCCAAGGGTCACTGAGACCCGGTGCCTCTTAGGGCAGGGCTGAGAATCAGCCATAACTGTTTGCTCTGCCTTGTAGATTCCCTGAGACCCCGCCCCACCCAAGCTGTGGGCAGAGGCTTTTGCATATAAAAGGCTGAGTAGCCTCAGGCAGAGGCTAAATTAGCACCTCCTTAGAGATCCAAGAGCCAGTGTACCCAGTGGTCAGAGCGGGACTGCCCAGACTACAACTCCTCAGATCTATAAGGGACACACTCAGGGGGCAGACTCAGTGAGCACCAAAGCCCCACTGAAGCAAGTCTTGCCCGTAAGGGTGTCTCCAGCACAGAAGTTCTCCCACCATAGACACAGCTGATTCTCACAATCAGGTGGCCTAGAGGTCAATTCCTCTCAGTGATACCAATGACATTCAAGGTTTAGCTACAACAAGACTGTGCACAAAGCCAAAAAGTGGTGCACCAAGAGTGTCCACCTCAGGTAATTAGGGAGTCTGAGCCACTGGGCCCTATAGGACACCTAGCACAGAAAGCCACTCTATCAACGCAGGGAAGCAGCCAAAATGCGGAGACAAAGAAATAGGTCACAAATGACTGAAATGGAGGAAAGTAAACGACTGGATATAGAGTTCAAAACCACGATTATAAGGTTTTTCAAGAATTTTCTAGAGACTGCTGATAAATTTAAAAAGGACCAGCTAGAAATTAAGCATAGACTGACTGAAATAAAGAATAATATACAGAGATCCAACAGCAGACTAGAGGATCGCAAGAATCAAGTCAAAGATATGAAATACGAAGAAGCAAAAAACACCCAACCGGAAAAGCAAAAAGCAAAAAGAATCCAAAAATATGAAGATAGTGTAAGGAGCCTCTGGGACAACTTCAAGCATACCAACATCAGAATTATAGGGGTGCCAGAAGAAGAAAGAGATCAAGATATTGAAAACCTATTTGAAGAAATAATGATAGAAAACTTCCTCTACCTGGTGAAAGCAATGGACTTACAAGTCCAGGAAGCACATAGAATCCCAAACAAAAAAAATCCAAGGAGGACCACACCAAGACACATCATAATTAAAATGCCAAGGGCAAAAGACAAAGAGAGAATCTTAAAAGCAGCAAGAGAAAAGCAGTCAGTTACCTACAAGGGGGCACCAATATGACTGTCACCTGATTTCTCAACAGAAACTTTGCAGGCCAGAAGAAATATTCAGTGATGAATAGCAAGAATCTACAACCAAGATTACTTTACCCAGCAAAGCTATCATTCAGAATTGAAGGTCAGATAAAGAGCTTCACAGACAAGAAAAAGGTAAAAGGGTTCATCACCATCCAACCACTATTATATGAAATGCTGATAGGTATTGTATCTTTTGAGAAGAGGAAGAAAAAGAAAAAGTAAAGATAAAAATTATGAACAACAAATACATATCTATCAACAAGTGAATCCAAAAATCAAGTGAATAAAAAATCTGATGAACAGAATAAACCGGTGAATATAATAGAATCAGGGGCATAGAAAGAGAGTGGACTGACAATTCTCAGGGGGAAAGAGGTGTTGGGGGTGCGGGAAGAGACTGGACAAAAATCGTACACCTATGGAGGAAGACAGTAGGGAGGGTAAGGGCAGAGGGTGGGGTGGGAACTGGGAGGAGGGGAGCTATGGGGGGAAAGAGAGGAACAACTGTAATAATATGAACAATAAAGATAAAAAAACATTTGTTCTTGCTTTATGTATTAAATACCCTCTTATCTGAAAATATTAACTTATTTATTAGTTGTAAGTTGTTTCCTTGTGTGGATTTTCCTATCTGTTTTCTTTCTTTCAGAGTTTGCAATCCTTAAATGACTAGTGATAAATGACTATGGACTCATCTTTACAACTGTGTTTTCCTGCTAGTCCTCAGTGAAGCCTTCTTGACAGAGAGATGAAAATAAGTTGCTCAGGGTTGTGGTCTGTGTTATACAAAAGGCAGTAGGGCAAAGATGGGTTGCCAATCTGGGTACCTGAGTATCTTATCTTCTGGCTGCAACTCATTGCTACCCAGTAACATCAGACATATTCCTCCATCTCAACATCTGGAGAGTAAACACCTGTACTTTTCATTGTGAGTATTTTATTACTAAATATCATTATATATGTTCCCCATTCTGTACCTAGGGTCAAGCACAGTAGTTGGCACATAGTAGATGCTCAATAAGTATTTATTAGATGCACAAAGAAAGGAGAAAAAGAAATTGAATTAAATTTTAAAATGTGCCATGGCTTGTTTTGAGACTTTAAGGTAAGTTACTTCAGTACACATTTATCACATCGCTCTACTAGGTACTTTTACATACATTATCTCATTTAATATTTACAATTCAATGAAGTAGGTTGTATTCATTAGGTTTTAAGTTCAGCTACTGTTACAGAGAGCCAAAAATACAGTATCCTATAGTTGATAGCATTTCTCGCTCCTGTAACAATCTAGGTTTAAGCAATGTAGGATTTGTATGGAGACTTACACTGTCAGGGAACCAAACTCTTTCTGTTTCATTGCTCAATCATTTCTAGTTTGCTACCTTTGACTTATGGCCAAAGGTGATGCACCACTGTATCTTGATTCCAGTAGTAAGGAAGGGAGCGGGAGAAGGAAAAGGCACAACTCTTCCTTTTAAGGATATGACTTTAGATATGCACACATCTCTCATTAGCTAGAACTAAGTCATGTCTCATTAACTAGAACTAAGTCAAATGAGCTAACTGCAAAAGAGGCTGAATCTTTATTTTTGGCAGCCCTTTGCCCCACTAAATTTGAGACTTCTATTATTATAGAAGAAGGCAAAAATGGATAGTTGCCCAGATGCCCCATTGAAAGAAATTCTACACCTACACTTTTCATTCTTTATCAAATCTTTGTTTTGTTATCTTCACAGAACTTATCATTACGTGAAATCATTTAGTTCACATGTATTTGTTTTCTTGTTTATTTCTTCCCCTCCCCACAAATAAACACTTAAGAAATTACTCTGCCTATAAAAATGCCTGGCACATAGTATGGGCATAATAATTTTTTGCTGAATTAATAAATAATTTTATCTGTTTTGTTATACCATGAAATTGGGAACATCCTTCAAATATCCACCGATAGGAAATTAAATAATTTTGGCACAACCATATAATAGAACTAGGGGCCCAGCGTACAAAAATCTGTGCACTCAGGGGGTCCCTCAGCCTGGCCTGTGCCCTCTCGCAATCTGGGACCCCTCAGGGGATGTCCACCTGCTGGTGTGCCTGGCCAGCCTGGGTGAGGGGCTGATGGCTGTTTGCAGGCTGGCCAAGCCCCCCAGTGTGGACCCTCACCCCACTGGGGTGTGGCCAGCCTGGGTGAGGGGCTGAGGGCCATTTTCAGGCTGCCCACAGTCCCTTCAGGTTTTGGGTCCCTACTGGAGTACCTGGCCAGCCTGGGTGAGGGGCTGAGGGCCGTTTTCAGTCTTTCAGGCTGCCACAGCACCCATTGACCCAAGGTCCCAGTGAGGCTGGCTGGAATCAGGTTTCTGGGGTTTATTTATCTTCTATAATTGAAACACTGTTGCTTTGAGCCGAGGCCTAGGCAGGTAAGGAAGCCTCCTGTTTGTTTCAGCTCTGTGGATTCTATAATTGAAACATTGTTACCGTGAGCAGAGGCTCAGCTGGCCTAGGCAGGCAGTTGCAATGGAAGCCTGCTGTTTACTCTAGCTCTATGGCTGCCAGCCACCATCTTGGCTGGGTTAATTTGCATACAGCCGCTCTGATTGGCTGGTGGGCGTGGCTTGGCTGGTGAGTGTGGCTTAGGCATCCCAGAAAGATGGTTAATTTGCATATTACTCTTTTATTAGATATCATGTACCTACTAAAAATATGAAGTACATTTTATATGTTTTAATATAAAAAGAATTCCACAACACATTGCTTAGTAAAACAGTGAAATGTAAATTGAAGTACATTATAAGGTGATACGATTTCATAGGTGCAACATACCTATAAAAAATATGGGAAGATATTAAGCAAATTGTTAAGAGTAGTTAACTCAATATAATGAGGGGAAAACCTGCCCACTTCTTGCTTAATAATTTTTTGTATATTTTTGTAACAGTCATGTATGCTTGAGTCCTTTTTGTTTCAAGCAAGCAAATTAGTCTGAAAAATATTAATTTATTTGAAAAATACTAAGATATGGCAGATTTTTAATGAAAAGGAAATGACAACTGAAAGGACAGGAATGATAATGGGTCTCAGAAACTCCCAGAAATAGACATACCAAAATTTTCAGATCTCCTTCCATAAGCCTTTTATCTTAGCTTCTCTTTGCATGCCAGCTTCACTCTACCTCACTGCTATGCTTCTGCTACCCAAGTTTAGAGCTGTCCCCTTCAGCCTCATCAAAGCCTTCTTAGAACCATACAAAGAGGCTGTACACTTACCAGTAGTTTGTCCTAAGTGAAAGAGGAAGTAGTAAGGGAGATAGTTTGTAAAGAACCACATATATGGCAAGCTGGTATTCCAAGTTCTCTTGCCCCAACAGAATACATTTAAAGTAATGTAAATGATGGGAGATTCTAGTAGCAAACATACACAGTGAAAACTTTTACACTGTCATCAGGGAAACTGAATCTGTGTTCTAGATTATCCATGTCTTTATGTTCACACAATCTGTAGGTAATAGATCATCTTTGAGCATTGTTGAGTAGCCTTCTACAAACTTGATTTGTAACTGGTATGTATTCTCAATAAAGAATACTGCCAATAGCTGTAATATATCTTTTCTCAACAAACCTTGGTTAAATCTTTTTTAAAATATATATTATTTATTTCAGAGAGGAAACAAGAGGGGAAAAGAGATAGAAACATCAATGATGAGAGAGAATCATTGATGTTTCCTGCACGCCACACACTGGGGATCGAGCCTATAATCCAAGCAAGTGCCCTGACTGGGAATTGAACCGTGACCTCCTGGTTCATAGGTCAATGCTCAACCACTGTGCCACGTTGGTTGGTCCTTAGTTAATTCTTATTCACATTTCTCTCTTTAAATGGTGGATATTTTTGCCCAAATCAGGCTCATCAAAAGCCATAAGGCAATGTTTTAACACTGTTCATGTATTAATCAGAGTAGACTGCTGACTTGTTTGCTTTATTTCAGTGTCTTAAATAAAAGATTATTGTTTTCTCATGTTCCAATCTAATGTAGGTTAACAAATAGGCTGAGGAAAGGGTTTAGCAATCTCTCAAATGGTTAAACATAGAGTTACCACATGACCTAACAATTTCACTCCAAGCTATACACTCCTCCTCCCAAAAATGAAAACATATATCCACACAAAAACTTGTAGGCGAATATTTATAGAAGCATTATTCACAACAGCCAAAAGATGGAAACAACCCAAGTTTCCATCAACTGATGAAGAGAAAAATAATATGAAGTATATTCTTACAATGGAATATTATTTGTGCAAACTAATATATGCTACAACTAAAATGAGCCTTGAAAACATTATGCCAAGTGAAAGAAGCCACAAAGGACCACATATTATATGATTCCATTTATATGAAAAGTCTAAAATAGGCAAATCTATAGAGACAGAAAGTAGATTAGTGGTTGCCTAGGTCTTGGATGTGGGGGGACATGGAGGTTTCAAGGACAACAGCTAAGGAGTTTGGGGTTTCTTTGAATGGCAAAGAAAATGTTCTAAACTGATTGTGGTGCATGAGTCTTTGAATATACTAAAAACTACTGAATTGTTTTAAATGAGTGAATTGTATGGCATGTGAGTTATCTACATATATAAAAGCCTAAATGACCCTTACGACTGGTCGACCAAATGACCAGTCGCTATGACGTGCACTGACCACCAGGGAGCAGACACACAATACAGGAGCTGTCCCCTGATAGTCAGTGCACTCCCATAGCCAGCCTCCCGCTGCCGGCCAACCTCCTGTGGTCCCTGATTGGGACTGGGCAAGATAGCCCCAACTGGCACAGATCACTGGCCAGGCCAAGGGACCCCACCCGTGCACAAATTTGTGCACTGAGCCTCTAGTATGTCAATAAAGATGTTTTTTTTTAAAAAAAACAAAATATGTAGCCATAAACAATAGGTAAAATGTGCAGGGCTGTATTTTTGAAAAATGTTATTTTTAAAAATAGGTGGCTGGCTCATGGGCCAATTTTCTTCTGTTCTAGAGTAATAAAATCTCAAATATTTTAGCTGGGTACTGGCTTACTAGGAAAAAAAAACACCAAAAAACTATCTTTCCCAACCTCTCTTGCAGAAATTTGTGTATAGCCTTTGGAAATGTCCTTAAATGGAAGAGGTGTTCTATTCTTTGAATCCTTTCATCTTTCCTGTTCACTGGAATGCATAGCACTCTTGTAACCATCTTGGACCATAAAGTGACTTAGAAAATAGAAGAACACATAGTGAGGCAATAAGGGGCAATAAGATAGCAGAGGCCTGAGCCATACCAATCCCAAACTGAATTCATCCAGATTTCTTGAAAACAAAAAAATTCTGTATCAGTTTAAATAACTTATTTTGGAACCACTACTCTGTGCTCATTCCAACTACTAAAGGCCTCATAGAATTAAAAAAGCAACTATGCCTTCTTAAGGGATTCGAGTAGATGTAATACGTATCCAATTCTATGAACATAGTCATCCAATTCTTCTATTTCTTTCAATAGTATTTTATTTTTACATTTAATCTTAACCAAAAGGCCAAGAAATACACTGAGTGGCTAGATTATTATGACCAATCAGATTATTATGACCACCCCATCAGTACAATGAAGTGAATTAGTTATGCAAATAATAATAATAAAACCTTGAGAGTATTTGCTTAGGAAGTTTTCAATATTCAGTATTTTTTGGACGTGTCAATGAAGTACTGATGGGGTGGTCATAATAATCTGGCGGGTCATAATAATCTGGCCACTCAGTGTAATTACATTTCACTCTTAATGTACTAACCTAGTGTCTTACAGTTAACTACTTGGGTTCCTATCTCTGTAAGAATGATGTAAGAAGATATCTTTTCTGCTTAACCAATACTTTGTAACTTTTTAAAATGTCAAATATCATAAATATAAGCAGGACCATATAAAATAGGGATAGAATAGAGAATGAAGATGTTATTTTGAATAAAGTGCTTAAAGCTGTAACCCAAAGAAGGTAAAGTAAAAATAGCTCTCTATACTTGTTCTCCTGAATTTCCAGTAGCCCAAATCCTCTTCTCCCCTTTTTCTAGAAGAAAAACTTTTGATTGTCATATATTTGTAAACAAAAGTGTATGAAAAACAGCAAGTTTTACACATTTGCTTCATTTTTCCTATGAGTATTATTAACCCGAAACTGTATTTCTCAACTTCTCTTGCAGAAATTTGAAACCAACAAAAAACCCAATGCTTTCCAAACAGGATTCCTCTTTGTAAGGTGTACCAAGGGACTGCCACTTGTCAAAATGTGACAACATGTCTTTCTCTTAATGGCAGGCAATTAAGAATGTTTTATCATCTTTAATATTTTTCCATATTAAAAACATATTATAGCAAATATGGAAATAAAATAAATAAAAATATTAAATGGTCCCTCTTTAAATATTATCACTGTTAATTTTGATGTATTTGTTAGTGCTTTTTTCTATGCACAATTTGTTTTTACAAAACTATGCACTTAGCAGCTATTCACACGTTGTTTGAGGGCTGGTTAATGTAGACATAAGATTGAAGGATTGGTTCTCAGTCATATTCTGAAGAAATGGGAGCCAGAAAAAACAACTGATTTGGTATAAAGTTCAAGATAATTGTCAGTCCTTAGTTAAGGCCAACGACTATTTTATGATGGTGACAGCCTCGAGTTGTCCGAACAGTCCTGAATTTACAAGTGTCTAATAGCAGTTAGAGCTCAATGCCAGCCTCCTTGGCTAACCTGCGCTGCAATGAGAGCCCTGCACGTGCAGAGTCAAGGCCAGGAGACCAAGTGAAATTTCCCGTCATCCCGCTAGGGAAAGCGACTCAGGCACAGAGTTTGGTCTTGCGTCCAACGCAAAGAGCACAGTGGCTGTGGCCGGGCCCCTCTCCCTGGGCCACGGGATGCTGAGCTGAAGGTGAACCGCCCTTGCAGAAGTGGCACCAGGGGTTTGGGTTTTTCCAAATGGAAGCACCACAGAGGCGGTTGAAAGCAGCCCGACTGACGGGGTTGGACCAGTTCCGAATATTATATACTCTTAGACAAAGCACAGGCTCTGTCTTAACCTGTTTCTCCGTCTGGAAAGTGGCAATGTCTCCTTCCTGGGACTGTTGTGAAAAAGGGACTGAACGGCAATGGCAGTGCTTCTGTTAAGCACAATGCCTGACATGTAAACACGTATTACAACGAGCTGGTTGTCATCAAACCCCGTCCTTCCCCAGCCACCGCCAGCGACCCTACCGGCCCTGCTTCCGGGAGCGCCTTCACTTCAGTCTCCCTCGGCCGGACTGCGGGTTCCTCCGCGCTCGCGTCACTTCCGGGAGAACCGGTCGCGGCTCCTCCAATACCCGGATGCAATTATCATGGCTGCCATCAGTGAGGGGAAGCAACGAAGACAGAGCCACGAATTGCCCGGAAACCGCTCCGAATTTGGGGCTTCACGGACGCCTCTCCAAAAGACCAAAGATGCGACTGCTGGGCATCAATGTGCCCTACATGGTCCTGGGACCGCGTCCCCTCGCTTCCTGTTAACTTGCCGCCAAGTTTCCCTAAAGCAGCGGCTCCTTTTGGCAGGGTGGGGCTCGCTTCCCACCCGGACCTGCTTGGTGTGCCGGGCTTTTGTTCCGGTCCCTCCCCTCAGCCCCGGAAGTGGTCGGGCTTTCCATGGCTGGCTTAGGAGGAAGGGGCGGGCGGCTAGGACCGAGAGGTGGGGCCGAGTATCCCGGGAAGGGACCCCCACTAAGTGCAGCTTGAGCGGCCGCGCAATGCAGTCTGGTCCCTGGTCATTTCGCCTGAGATGCTCCTCTTAGGGCCCCTCCCAGCCGACCAAACTGTTCCCAACCAGTGGATTTTGACCCTGGAAAGCACCTAGGATTTGTATAGTGTAGTATGTAGTTGGTTTTTTAAAATCCCAAAGCAAACTGATGATGTTAGTTTTAATTTTCAGAATGAGTAGGGAAACCTCCCATTTTGATTCATGTGGTGGGTTCTCTTTTAAGGTTTAAGTTTGGATAATGGTGAGATTTTACCAAAAGCATTCTTTTTAAATTAACTGGTATGAGGAAATAGGCTAGTATTTAAAATATTCAACTGATGGTTGAGCTTAGCTACTGCACAATCATTATAACGAAACTTTAAGACGCCAGAATTGTACCTCATAAGGCTTTAACTGGCAGGCATGTCTGAAAAGGCAGTAATTTTAGATGTAGGTATATTTTAGTTCGTGTTCCTCCCTGAAGGGTATCCTGAAAGTTTTTCCATTGGGTGAAAGGAAAAAATGTGAGTTGATGCATTAACATATCCTGGTAGTTAAAATTACTTTTTAAGTGTGACAATATGTAATACACATGTAAAATGTTACTTTTTATAGAAACAAAAATATGGAAACTAATATTTAAAGCATAGTGTGTTATAATTTGGATTTTTACTTAAACTCAGAATTAGAGGAGCTCGCCTAGAAAGGCTAGAAAAAAAAAAAAGAAGAAATCTAGACATTTATCCCTTTTGAGAACATTCCATTGTTTGAACAAAAAGCACCAGGGACTTGCATATACAACTACATACTATATATAAACCACTTAGTTGGTAACGGCTGAAGAAGTGCTTTATGAAATATAAAGTAATATATCAGTCACTACTCTTCTGACCACATCATGTCTCCCTGGTACATTTTAACCTCCAAAACTTGTGATTCTTGTACTAGCATTGAGATATACCAGTTATAATAATATTTTAAAGAAAGCAAAAATAAATGACCTGTTTGTATATTTTAAATTGTTTTTCTTGTTGCTGTGTTACTTAAAATTGTGTGTAGAAATGCATTTTCACACTTAATAACTTGATGGTCATGGACATTAGTTTTCCAGTATTTTAGTCAAATAACTGGATGTGCGCTTCGTGTATATGGGATAATTAGTGATCACTTTAAATTCCTGCCAAATATAAAGTTGGATCTCAAATAGTTAATTTTTATGAAGCATTCACCATAGGCCAGTTTCTGTGTTAGCCTGATACACACATTATCTCACTTAATATTTACAATAACATTAGTTAGGTCTATTAAACTCACTGTTTTATGGATGGAGAAACTGAGTCAAAGAGGGATTAAGTTCCTTTCCCATTGCCCCCAAAGTAGAACCATGTTCTAGAACCTTTTCTTTCATGTAACTGAAAACTTTGGTAGAAGAAGCATGAGATGTAAATGATTCAAGATAAAATATAAGCTGCTCAGTAGTGGAAAAGTAGGAGCCATGCCTTTCTTTTTCACCTCTAAGTCCCAATACCCAGAACAATGCCTAGTATGTAGTATATGCTCAGTAAATAGTTGCTGAATAAATTAAATATTCATTTCAAATACAACATTTTTTAAAAATATGTTTGACTTGAATTTGACCTGAAATATAATAGAATCAACAGTTCCATAATTGTTTGCTAATATTTTTTTTTACGTTCAGAAGAGCTAGAATAGTAGATGTTCTTTCCTAACATCTTTTCGGCTCACTATTTTGATTATCTTCAAGAGTGCAGTATATTTTCTTCCTTGAAGAGGTATAGTACAAGTTAACAAAAAGAAGACAAACAATCCAATCAAAAAATGGGCAAAGGACCTAAACAGACACTTTTCAAAAGAGGACATTCAGAAAGCCAAGAGACATATGAAAACATGCTCAAAGTCACTAATCATCCGAGAGATGCAAATCAAAACAACAATGAGGTACCATCTCACACCTGTAAGAATGGCTATTATCAACAA
>PVJC01018710.1:0-31046 GCA_004026665.1 Murina feae | reverse complement strand
TTTATATTATATTTGTACAGCCTATCAATTTTACTTTTTTATTTTATCAATTTAATTCTTAAAACATTTATCTTATTTGTCATGTGATTAAGTCATAGTGTTTTTTTAATAAACCCTGAAAATCTCAATCTTTTAACTTGCATGTTCAGTTCATTTTCACTAATATGCTTATTAATGTAGTGGGATTAGGTAGACTATTTTTGTTTGTTTGTTTTGCATTTGTCTTCTCAGTTTTTCATTTTCTGTTTCTTGTTTTCTGCCTTCTTTTAGAATTCTTTGAAAATTTAATTTTCCACTTTAATTTAGATGTTGGTTTATGTCTTTGTATTCTTTTATAGTAGCTTTCTAGGGAAATATATATATATATATATATATATATATATATATATATATATATGAAAATCTGCATATAACTTTTTTAAAAAATATGTTCTTATTGATTTCAGAGAGGAAGGGGAGGAAGGGAAAGGGAAAGAGAGAGAGATAGAAACATAAATGATGACAGAGAATCACCGATTGGCTGACTCCTGCATGTCTCACATTGGGGATCCAGCCTGCAACCCTGGCATATGCCCTGACCAGGAATCAAAGGTTGATGCTTAACCACTGAGCCACTTTGGCAGGTCTGCATATAACTTTTGGTTTCCCTAAAACTTAACTACAATCATCCCTTGGTATCTGCATGGGGAATGGTTCTAAGTCCCCTTCACACACTCATTCCCACATTCAGAGACTATTTTTTTTTTTTTTAGTTTAATGAAAATATTTTGACATTTTACTAATAATTTAGGTGTTTCATTTGGTTTTCTGATAAAGGTAGTTTATTTTTTTAAAGTCCTCACCATAAGATATAGTTTAAAGATTTTTTAATTGATTTTACAGAGAGGAAGGAAGATGAGAAGAGAGATAGAGAGAAACATCCATGTGAGAAGGAAACATCAGTTGGTTGATTAACTCCCATACACACTCCAATAGGGGATAGAACCCATAAGCTGGGTATATGCTCTGATCAGGAATCAAATTCACAACCCATGGGTGTGCAGGAAGATGTTCCAAACAACTGAGTCATACCAGCCAGAGCAGTAGTTGACTTTTTATTCATGCTTTCCTTAAATATGGTATTTTGTTTTTTAGATTATCAATATAAATATCAAATAAATTTTGTATTTAGTCCAGTATAATACTTTATGTTATTTTCTGAAGTTGTTTTGTTTTGAGGTTGGAATTACTGAGAGGCGAATAGGACATCTTTGTCTTATCACTATTCTTGGTTTTTCTTCCCTTGCTCTTAGGCTCTGCCACCTTTCTTTTCATTGGCAGTTATCTCTTTACTAAAGGCTCAGTGCACTAATTTTAGGGGGGCGGGGGTTATCCCTCAGCCTGGCCTACATCCTCTTCAACCTGGGACCCCTCAGGGGTTGTCAAACTGCCTCTCCCAATCCTGGACCATTGGCTCCTAACCACTTGCCTGCCTGCCTGATCGCCCCTAACCACCTCTGCCTGCCTGATGATCGCCCCTACCTGCTCCGCTACTGGCCTGCATGCCCCTAACTGCTCCCCTGATGGCCTGATTTCCCCTAACTTCCTCTGCCTCGCCCACACTCGGGACCCAAGATTCCCTTCTCCAGCTGGTTGCAGGCACCTGGGACCTGAGCTTTCCTCCCTCTGGCCAGCCACAGGCACCCAGGACCATGATTGGCTTCACCTGGGCCAACCACAGCTGCAGGGGACCATGGGCAGGCAGCTTCACCTGGGCCACAGGCACCCAGGACCGCAGGGAAAGCAGCTTGTCCCTCTCTCGGGTTGCAGCCCCTGGCCACAGGTGCCTGGGACCATGGGGCAGGTGGCTTGTCCCTCTCCCAGGCTGCAACCTGGCTGATCCCCATTTCTCTCTCACGAGCTCATTTGTGCCTGGCTAGTCCCCATCCCTCTCTCCCCAGTGTTGAGTGTCTGAGCCGTGACTGTGTGGTGGTGTGAAGGTGTGACAACCATTAGCATATTAGCTCTTTATTAGATAGGATTTATGTCATAATAGAATTGTGGATTTTTTCCTATTTTTTTTTTAGGATTTATTGAATCACATAAAAAGATTGTAATCAAATGGCACTTATATTAAAGAAACAATATACGGTGTGCCCTTTCAGTATGCCAAACACTCTTCTAGGCATTTGATTTTTTAAAATATATATCTTGTACTTATTATCTATGCTCACTCCATTGATTAGGTAATATATTAAAAAAAAATATCACAGATAAGGGCATGGCCAGGTTTTACTTACTAATATTACTGATATCACCAACTAAACTATATAAAACACACAACTGTGTTGAAGAAAATATGTCAAAGATTAAAAATCTATTTACCAGTATCTTTATGTCTCTCTGTCTCTCTTCTTCACTTTTCTCATTTTTTCTCTCTTTCTTCTCTGTGTAAGTAGTAGTGCGGACTAATGTAAGGTTGGGAGTGGGGAATAATTTGAATTTTAGCAAATGATTTAAATCTGTATTATTCATAGTAATGTAGATCAGCAAATACCACTTCAACATAATGCTTTCAGGGCACTTAGAAGGATAGAGCAAATAGTAGAAATCAATCTATTATGAGTTAGTACATAGAGGGGTGTATTATATTGTTAATATGTATGGCACAGTGAATAGTTGTCATTTGTTATTGATAAGTGTTTTAATAAATCATGCAGTTATTTTAATTTATTGTTGTTTTATTACAAGTCATGTACCTTTTTGAGATGAAGAAAATAACTCCTAATTAAATTTTTTAGAAAACACATTGGAAAAATTATACAAAATTAATATTCTGTGATCTGTTTATTCACATATTGTTTCTCCTATTCTATTATAGGAACCACTTAATCAAAATGAAATTGAATAGAAGATACACATAAGCAGTTTAGCATAATTTAATAATATCTTCATATTGTTGATAGAAATAAATTTTTAATAGATACTTGATGTTTTCTGAAGTTTCATAAATAAACAAAGTAGTGGCATAAAACAAAATCAGTGGCATGCTCCTATGTAACTTATAAAGAACCTTTTTTTAAATGACAAAGTTTAGTTTTAAGGCGATTTTCCCTTCTCTTTTGAACCTTTAACATTGTACTAATAAAAAGCCTCGTATAGTGTTGAGCATGAAACTTATAAAGTGATAACATCTAGCCACTAAGTGTGCTATACTGTTCTAATTGAAAACAATATTCAGCAGTACCATTAAGGTAATTAGAACCTCTATTGTAAATTAAAAGCTCTAAGAAAGCCAATCTCCCAGATAGAACAGCATGGACAATTCAGGCAAATATGTACCTAATAATTGGAATTTTAAAAGTATGCTTACTCTCTAAAGGAGCATTTTAAGACTTACCATTTTCTAATTATTACTTTCATATAACTTTCAACAGTTAAGTTTTATCTCTCTTAAAATCTCATTGACTTTAGACCACATAGTTTATGGTGCATCAATTGCTTATTTTTTTCTATGAAATTGCATTGCAGTACTTTTGGATTATAAATACCACTATTATTTGAATCAGAGAAATTTTAAAGCAGGAAAGAAAGCCTAATTATGTGGCTCAGTGAGCATCGACTCAGGAACCAAGAGATTGCGATTCAATTCCCTATCATGGCACATGCCTAGGTTATGGGCTCTATCCCTGGAAGGGGAGCATGCAGGAAGCAGCAGATTTATGTTCTCTCTCATCAGTGTTTCTATCTCTCTATCCTTCTCCCTATCTCTCTCTAACACTCAATAAAAAGGGCAAGAAAAAAATACCTAAAAAAATAAAATGACTAACTTTGATAGAAAGTCATTCATCCTTTATAATGCAAATCAACCAAACCATAGAAAGACAGTGGACCGGCCAGTGGAACCACCAGTCACTATGATGTGCACTGACTACCAGGGGGCAGATGCTCAATGCAGGAGCTGCCCCCAGCCTGCAGGCCCTGACCAGTGGCAGCGAAGGGGGGTGGAGTTAGCAAGCAGGCAGCACCAGACCAGCCAAGGTGGGTGCCAGTGGGGTCCCCCGATTGCCCTGCCAATTGCCCCACAGATCGGCCCTGATCACCAGCCAGGTCTAGGGACCTTACCTGTGCTCGATTTCATGTACCAGGCCTCTAAAATAGAAATAAAGTCTAAAAACAGCAGTTAACATATTATCAATCATAAAACAGAAAGAAAATATATAGAAAAAAATGAAAAGGTTTTAGTTATAATATAGTATGTCCAACTTTTTGGTAAATTTGATTAATCATCAATAATAATGTTTTGAATGTTTCCTAATATTCTAAAGCTCAAATGTAGCAAAGACAACACCACGAGAAGCTTAGTCACATTCAACTATAGTGCCTACATATAAATTTATCTATAGAATCAATGCTGTGTCTCTGTCTTCTGTATGAATCCAGTCTCCAGCTCTTGATGTCAAATAGTAGAAGTCTTACTGAAGTAAAGATACAGAAGGAGCAATATGGAAAAAAATTGTTTCAATCCTATATCTGGGAAGTCTTTTATGAATTTTCAAACTAAAGTAGATATCTTCCATACCTTCTCCATTGTACCAAGTAATTCCCCAAATTTAACTTTCAGTAGACATCAATCATAATTAATTTACCACTTTCTGTTCCTGTCTATGCTCCTTATTTATAGATATAATTTCTGTCAAATCTACCATCACATACGCAACATCTAATAACATGCTTGGTACAAAGTATATACCAAAAAAAAAAAAAAAATGCGAGATAAAATGCACAAGCGAATGGATGGATTTAATCAATTATTCTTTCCATTCACCAAATTTCTTTAAGCCTTAAATATTTTAAACAGATAATTAAGTTGTGTTTATCAAAACAAAACAAAACAAAACAAAAAAAACAACAACTTCTAAATACAGTGTTGTTATAATTTAGTGCAAATATTTGCTTACATCTTTTCCTTCTCTGACTCAGGCACCTACCTTTATATCTCCAAAGTCTACATCAGTGTTTATTAAATGGTAAATCAAGATACATTTTTAAAAAATTGATTTCAGAGAGAGGATGGGAGAAAGGGATAGAAACATCAATGATGAGGAAGAATCATTGATAGGCTGCCTCCATGCATGATCACTGCTGGGGATCAAGCCTGCAATCCAGGCATATGCCCTGAGAATTGAACCATGACCTGGTTTATGGGTCAATGCTCAACTACTGAGCAACACAGGCTGGGCTACATAGACTTCTAATTCACTATCTATGAACAAAAACCTAGAGGCAGAGTAGGAAGAATTAATCAAAAATCTTTTATTTACTTTATTATAAAATGACCTTTTTATCTTTGAAAAACCTAGATTTTTAAGGCTTTACTCTATCTATCTATTCTATTAATTGGTTATTAATATTTGTTACATTTAATTATTTTAAACATTTTTATAATACATAATTTTAATTATTCACTATTATTTTATGTATGTACATAAATTAATTTAAGGAAAAATATAAAATTTCTGCTAACTCTTAAGTTATAAGAAAGTGTAGAATGTTTTTATAACTATGTCAAACTGCATTGCATAAACCAAAAACAGAGCATGACCTGTTTCAACCTAATGATTACTTCCTGTCATTGTCCTCATTGTAAACTATTATAAAGAATGAGAATGTTTGCTTTTTATTACAAATGAGCAGTCACCTTAATTTGAATTGCGACTTGACACAGGTGACTATTTTATTCACTTAAACAGCAGTTGATATATTATCTAGTCAGCAAGCAACTTGCAAAAACTTCTTTGAGAGACAAAAGAAAGGTTCAATAATTTTATCAAGTAAAATTGGGGGAGATACCGCAGGCAAAGTTCCTTTTAGCAATAACTGAAATTTCAATTGTAATTTGTTTATGGCCTAGAAGGTTTTTTAATTACGTTTCTGAAAAAATGTAGAGAAAATAAATATATAAATGATAGTATAACCCTGAACTGTGGGTTAACATACAATATTTTAAAATCACAGCCTTGGGTGGGAGGGTGGGGGCAGCCTAGAGGGGATCAATGGGGACAAAAAGGGGACACGTGTAGTAATATTTTCCATAATAAAGATTTAAAAAGTAATAAGAAAGGTGATAGCACCAGTCTACAGATATAAGAAGATAATAAAAGAATAATACAGAAAATTAATTATGAAATGAATGATTAAACAATTAAATTAGACTTGAATAACTGAAAGAATCAGTGCTAACAGCTTTATTCCTTGCTGTCCATTGGTTAAAACATGCGTGTGCTTTAGAATAGAACAGATCACACTCATTGTGATCGGTGGCCATTCACTAACAATTGGGATTAGGAATACAGATGTGCTCTCTGTTGTTCTACTTATATCTTTGACAGTTTTTCTCAATCTATGATAATTTTGAAAACTATAGGCAAAATACTGGTTGTTTATCAGTCACACTGAATTAATTAATATAAGGAACTCAATGAAGAAAACAGAATTAGAAACAAGAAAAGAGATTCTTGAGAGAGAGAACAACTTAAAGAAAAAAGTGTTTCATGCCTACTAGAAGGCATAATGCCTATGTACAATAACTCTGAGGACCCTTAAAAGCAAAAGAAACACCCCCATGTACCCTTCACCCCCACACACATATCCTAACTAGAACAGTTTCTTAAGCTGGTTTAAGGCCATACCTCTCTAAAACAATCAATGTTCTATATGCTTTTCCCAACACTTTTTAGTTCAGGTCCTCTGAGAAGAAAATGCTGAGTGACTAGATCCACATACATTTATTAAGGGCTGCCTTTGACAGAAAGGAGAGAGGTAGCCTGGAGTGGCTGGGAGAGCTATTAGCATAAAGAGCTGATTTCTGAGTGAAGGTGAGAAGCAAGGAAGGCCTGTAGAATGAAAGCATGGTTGACTGTTGTGGAAAACTTCAGCAAAACCAGTGAGAATTCCTTGAGCCAATGTCCCATTACAAGAGCCAGGCATTCACCAGGAACAGGATTGCTTTCCTTTCCCCATCACATTCAGCCATGGGTGGGAGCAACCTGTAAGAATAAGGCCTCAGCCCTGACCTGGCTTAGTGGATAGAGCCCTGACCTGGCTTAGTTGGCCTGCGGACTGAAGAGTCCCAGGTTCGATTCCAGTCAAGGGCATGTACCTTGGTTGCAGGCACATCCCCAGTGTGGTGTGTTCAGGAGGCAGCTGATCGATGTTTCTCTCTCATCAATGTTTCTAACTCTCTATCCCTCTCCCAAAATAATTATATATATATATATATATATATATATATATATATATATATATATATATGGCCTTAGCAGAAGTATAGCAATGGACTTTCAGAGCATATCAGCTGGGATTGGCAATTACTCTCAATGCCATTCTCAGCACTCAGATCTGAGGGCTCCTTCTTATGGCTGCTTCACTCATCCTCTGCCAAAATTTGCTCTGGACTTTCATTCTAAGATATATACATAAATTATTTGTATATTCTGAAACAGGATCACAAAAATCTACCTTCAACTGGTATGTCATGACAGGATGTGAAATATAGTTGTTGCCTCAAACATAGGCATGCAAGCGCATGTAAATCTTACTAAGTGTAAACCTTTAGAGCCAGAGTCAGGATCCTCTCAGAGAAGTGATTATGAACACTCAGGGGTATGTTCTTTTTTTTTTGTTCTTTTTTTTTTTTGCAACAGATGAAATGACCTGGCACACACATATAAAACTCCATGTCTATAATTTTACTCAAATTTTCAATAATACTAAGAATTTTCCACAGAAATTATAAGCAATTATGACTGACTGTTAATCTTATTGACTAGATTACATTATATTCCTGCAAGTTATTTTCTCAGACAAATTTTGCAAAGTACCACTATATCGAAGTAGAATGGTTAATAAACTAATCCTATGGGTGTATAAGAATTTCTAGATGCAGACAAAGGTAAATTGGTAAAAAAAAAACACTCTTTTCTTTATATTATAGTCATAAAATATTAATTATTTTAAAAAAATAAAAAAGATAAGTCTTTTTAAGCCTAATTAAGTCTTCACACACATTTTTAATTTTGTTCTGAAAAGCTTCTTTGGGTATGGTGTCCTATTTTTCCACAGCCATTTATTCAAATTTGAAGAGCAATTTAAAATCATTTCAACAGTTTGAGAAGCTGATTAGCAAATTTCATGGGCAAATCAGGAAAATTTGCACGTCATTGTCAATGATGTGACCAAATTGAAAGAGATAGAGAAGCTAGGTTATAGCATGTGAAATCATTGAGGAAGATGATGTAGGACGTTCTAGAATAAGGGATATTTGATGTAAAGAAGAGAAGAAAATCAAATAGTTAATATATTTTAATTCTTCTTGGATCATGTCATTCTTTTTGGATCATAAAGTGTGCCAATAATCCTATTTAAGAACTTCTCCAAAATATGCTGAAAAGAACTGGCAATCATGCCACGATCATTAGATATGTGTAAGTACAGACTAAAGAAATCAGACTTCAAGTCAGCACCTCATACTTCCAGAAAGGAAATCCCCATTTTCCACTGTGAAATTGCAGTTCATCAAATCTATTTTCTCAAGAACAATGACACTACCAATATTATATTGCATAAAGGAAAAATGTTGCAATTCTAAAATTGCCCATGCTGATGTTTTTTAACCATATAGTTAATTTCTAATCTGCAAATTTCTCTGTGCTTTTAAATCTATGTCATCATGCATTTCTTCTTATTTACAGATTAATCAAATTAGTGTAACCACTAATCTCATTTGGAATGTGTTATCTTTAGGTTATCAGATAATATCTATCTAAACATCTTCCTCTCTTCTGAAGAGTTAATTTAGATATTATTCACTTTACAATGGGAACTCCAGACATATTCTATTTTTCAGACACAAAAAAATCCATCCAGTTTATCATTGTTTTAATTATTCCAATTTATGTTACATAATGGTGATTAGTAGAATAAAGTCCACAGCATCCCTCTACCTTGTCATCCTCAATATCCCTATCTGAGAAAAGTTTCTAATTAAAACTGGGAGGTAAGTGTACATATTTTCAAGGGTCTCTTAGGTATAATTCAAGTAGTATTTTCATCTACTTATGAAGTTACTAAACAAACCTCTAAACTTACTGAAACTTTGTTTAAAAAAATCATTGTTTGTGTGTGTGTGTGTGTGTGTGTGTGTGTGTGTGTGATTCTTTTACATTGACAGCTCATATGTCTTTGCTTTTAGTGAAGGGACACAATTTGGGGGACCATATTAGACTAGAGTTCCTGTGAATCCCCATCCTCTTTTTTGTTTTTCTCTGTGTGTTCATGAAATGAATTCAACTTGATATTTATTCTCAGGTTCATGTGAATTCTGTATATTGATAATCTCACATTTTGCTTTGTTTTCACTGCATATTCCAGAGACAATTTTCTAACTATGACTGCTTTATTAGGCAAGTACACTAATCAAACCAGTAATTTTGGACTTTTTTTAACTGGGGCACAATATCTATCATATGATCTCATTGTTACTTTCTTCCATGTGGCTGATAACAAACAGCCATAACTGGGCCTCAGACTTACCACCATACCACGTTATTTCTTCCTTTAGTATATCTTAGCTGTGTCTTACTTGGCTATGTATTACAAAATCCAGCCAAATTGGCTTCTCTTGATTCTCTCCTCCAAGGATGAGAGGAGGTAATGTCATTTATTTTACCTTAAATTAAACTCAAGATATTGTAAAATTCTTCCAGACCAAATATGATTTTCAGTATCTTTCTTATTTCCAGAGTACTAGGAGACGTGGACAAGAAATGGAAACTTAGGGAGAAAAAAAAAAAAGATAAAAATTTGGAGTCGCATGAAACTATTACAGACACAAGCACAAAAAACTGCTCTGAGACGACTTGGCAAACTATTTAAGGAGAAACCCACATGTCTCTCAACATCCATCAATGACAGTCTAAGAATTCTCAAAACCACACCAGGCAAAAATTATTTGGAGAGATCTTATTTTCTACAGATTTGCAAAGCATCTCAAGAGTCCTCCAAAAATATCTGACATCATTCTCTTCCTGATGACTCAACCCAGACTTGAAAACCATCCAGGAAATCTTTTCTGGATTCATTTTGTAAATAAATTTAGCAAGTTCTTCTAATAATCTCCACCATTATATAGTGTCAGGATCTAAGGTCTAGGATGTCTATCTCACTCCAAGAAGGTGTCTGCACCAGACAATGATGCCACACATCATTTCCTTTGCTCACTGGATTCTTCAATTTTATTCTGTTGTTTGAAACACATGTTCCTATGATCATTGCTGGTAATTTTACTTGTTCTAAGAGAGATTTTGCTACTACATTACTCTGGATTAGTTTCACACTTTCTATTCAGGTGGAAACTTCTGTTTTCCAATGTTTTTGTCCCATAAAAGTTTTTGTTTCTCTATCCATAAATCAAGACCAATTTTCTAGACCAATATATTACCAAGTTTATCTGTACCATCATCAAGAAAATGCAATTGTTATTTTCATTATTTTTTTATTTTTATTGAATGTATTGGGGGAACCTGGGTTAATAAAATTATATAACTTTTAGGTGTAAAATTCTATAATAGGTCATGTGTATATTGCATTGTGTGTTTACCACCCCAAGTCAAGTCTCCTTCCATGATGACTAATGGCTTCCAAGTGTATGAAAAGGCCATTGATTGGCTCAGAATGAGTTTGCATGCCCATGTGTCCATTTTTATGAGCTGATTAATACTCAGAATGTTGATCTGATCATTATGTCATTAGAAGTTATATTTTCCTTTAGGAGATACCATTTGAAGTGGCATCCCAGATCTTCATTTAATGACTCTTTTAAAAAATAAAGCTGTCATATAGCCTCAGTCACTTTTCCTTGAGAGTAGAACCAGTGTACATGATTTAGTTAACTTTATTTAAATACAATTAACTAAATTTAATACAGTTGACTAAATACTCCATTAAAATGTGTACACACTACAACGCATGCTCATCAATGAATGGATTTAGAAAATAACCTTGTGCACTGTGGGAAGTTGATCTAGGTTCTAAGTATGTGTAAGTGGGCTCATAATAAGCATCAAGGCATGGTTTGCATCAGCATTCCTATTAGGCAGGCTTTCATCTAGTAAACATAAAACTAGTACAAAATGAAAAGGATATTGAAAATATTAAGTGAACAAGAAAGGGAGAAAAACATCAAAGCAAAATATAACTGTAGAAAAATGAAAGATTAGGGCTATAGTTGAAAACCACTATGGGTATGGAATAATTATACCCATCAGGAGGTTTCTGGAAAGATCATCTCACTAACATAATCACATCTTATATTTCTCAGGTCACAAATGCTGAGACATTTTCATTGGGAGAAAATTGTTTTCTAAATCCCCTTCTTAAAATTTGAAATTTAAGATGAATTTATTCCTTATCTAAGAATAGATTTTTACTATATCCCCTGTACACAGCTACATACTGACATCTGTTCAGTGTCAATAAAACTTCATTCAGGACGCTTTTCTTTAAAAACTGTATCCCTGCCTCTGTTAACTCAGCCCTATGTCATCAGGCTTTGTATTGGCTATAACAACTGGGCTCATAAAATCTTAACTTTCAATTGAGAACTAAAATTATAATGAGGTATCGTATTATATAAGTCATTGAGAACAATCACATATGTTAGACCATTCAAAAGATCCAGAAAAAAATAACAAAAACTCAAGCTTTCATTGGGTTATGTGATTTATGCTAATCAGTATTAGAGTTAAAGAAACTAGAAAAAATTCTATATATTTTATCCAAGTTAATTTTTGAAAAATTAGCAATTTTACCCAGAGTTTATATTAGGAAATTTTAAATAGAACTTAGAAGCATGGCAGCACACAAAATTGAATGGCCATTTACTCAATATTAAAACCAATATAAAAACATTTTAGTTGGTCAATAATTCTTTGACTGTTACACTTGTCAGTTCTATACCTGGAATTTACATGATATTTTTAGGGAGAGCTGTTTTTTAAAATGATACAGTGGTTATTCTTCTGATTTTACATTTATTATTTCCTATTGTTTTATAATAAATTTTACCTTAAAGCTCTTATAGAAAAGATTTCAGAGGAGCCTCAAATACATTCACAAATTAAAGAAAGTAAACAAGATAGATATGTTGTATGCAAATCAAGCTATTAATATGGAGATCAGAGTGAAATAAAAAAAGACTTTTTAAGCAGAAAATCACTATTTTTATAACCATGCAGTGAATTTATCTACTCCACTTTAAAATATTCCAAACATGTCAACTGAATTGGTATCAAAAGCAAACTCTCTTGTCATATTTGCCCCCCCACCAACAGAATTAGGAAATGAATCATTTTCTATTCTTTACTTAACCAGACTATTAGTAATAACACTAAAATTTATATATTAATTAGCATTTGAAATCTGAAACTTTTTGTGGTTTTGTTCCTTTTGGTAGCATAAAACTAAGTGATACAAATAGCTAAGGCAGGGCCTGAACTCAGGTTTCATTTGATATTTGAGGCTTCCGCCACATGATTGTGATAAAAGTCATGCTTTCCTATTGCTCTATGGACTATAATACATATCTCATTTTATATTCTATCTCATGGTGTGAAATACTCCTGGATGTCAGTCCTGTTTGCTTCCTAAGAATGAGTTTATTTCCTCATGCATTCTGTATTTATGGGAGTAAATTCATCTTCAGAAGTATATTGTAAGAGTAACACATGCTCTGCTCTGGTTTATGGAAATGTTTCTTGGGAATATTTTTTTGGCCAGTTTTCAACATATACCACCTGTTAAAAACCAAGTTTTACAATAACATCTCAGTTAGGGGTTTTCGACTTGACTGAGTAGTAGTATTTACACTCTGTCCCGCAGCAAACATAATTCACATTTAGTTTTTTACTAAATGTATTGCATTGAGATTAGCTAATAAAATATATAGGTTTCAAGGGTACAATTCTATAATATACCATCTGTATATTGTATTGTGTGTTCACCAAATTTCATTATCAAGTGGATGGCTCCATTATTTACTACAGATTATTTCATTATTGATCAGTTGGTGGATATTTCCAGTTTGGGGCAATCCTATACAATAAAAGGCTAATATGCAAATTGTTCCTTCAGGAGTTTGACCGACCGGGAGTTCAACTGCTAGCTATGACATGCACTGACCACCAAGGGGTGACGTAGAATGGAAAAAGGCCCCAGCTGGCAGTTGGCAGCCAGGAGAAGGAAGCCTCCAATTCGTCCTGATCACCAGCTAGGTCTAGAGACCTTACCCTTGCACAAATTTCTTGCACCGGGCCTCTAGTTAGAAACAAAAGTGATACAAATATTCATGCACAGTTTTTGTGTGAACATTTATTTTATTTCTCTTGAGTAAATGCCTACAAGTAGATATGATCAATTGTACATTAGGTACAGTTTTAAATTTTTAAGAAACTGCCAAAAAGGTTTGCACAGTGGATGCACCACTATATTATCTGACCAAGTTCCAGGTAACGCCATACTCTTGGCAATAATTAATACTGTCACCTTTCATTTTTTTTTGGAAATTTTATTGATGGTTGTATGCTGGTTTTTCTCTGTGGTTTTACATTACATCTTTCTCATGTCTAATGAGGTTGTACAATATTTCATTTCTTTTGTTATGTTTAAATCTTTAAGTGTTCACATTCTTTCCATTTAAAAATTGGGTTGTTTTTATGTAATTTTTTAATTATGAGAGAAATTGAAACATTTTTGACACCAGTCATATCAAATACATATTTTAAAATATTTTTTCTAATCTGTGGCTTGTCTTTTGCTTTCCAAAAAAAAAAAAACCAAACAAACAAACGGTTTTTGAACAGCAATAGTGCTAATTTTGTTGAAACATAATTTGTCAGTTTTTAAATGTTTAGGGTTTCTGGTACCTTATGTAAAATTTTTTAACAAATTCAAGATAGCAAAAGGGATTTTTTTTCATATAAATTTCTTGATTTCAGGATTTACATTTAAGACTATGCTTTATTTCTACACAAATTTTTGTATATGGTAACATATATGGTTCAAGTTTATTTTTCTGTTCTTCAACATTTTTTTTTTTTTTTTGCATATGGAGAGTTAATTGTTCCATCAGCATTTGTTGAAAAACTACCACTGTGTTGTCTTTAGAATTTTGTGGAAAAACAATTGATCATATACAAGTGGTTCTATTTTGTTTTTTCATTGATTTATGTGCCTATCTTTTCATCTGTGCCACACTATTTTTAGTAGTAGCTTTATAGTGACTCTTGGAATTAGGTAGTGTGAACTTGCAACTTTGTTCTATGTTTCTCAAAATTTCTCTAGCTATTTAAGTACCTTTATTTTCCATATAATTTTTTTTTAAAAAAAGCTTTTTATTGATTAAGGTATCCCAAATGTGTCTTTATCCCCCCATTGTCCCCTCATCCTCCCAGTCTTGCCCTCACCTTCACCCCCTGTTGTCTGCATCCATCGCTTATGCTTATATGCATGCAAACAAGTTCTTTGGTTGATCTCTCCCCTTACCTCTACTTTCCTTCTGAGGTCTAAGCATCTGATTGATGCTTCTCTGCCTCTGAATCTGTTTTACCATATAAATTTTGTAGTCAGCTTGCCAACTTCTACTAAGTATTCTACTGGGATTTCTTATTGAAACTGTGTTAAATGTATAGATAAATTTGGAAGAATCAACATCTTAGTATTGAGCATTCCAGTCCATTAACATTGCTTTCTCCTATTTCTTTAAATTTTCTTTAATTTCTATCATCAATGGTTTGTGGTTTTCTGTATACAAATATTGCATTTATTGTGTTATATTCATATGTGTGTATTTTAATATTCTTGGAGCAAATATATGATTCTGTTTCTTCTAATTTCAATTTTCAACCGTCCTCTGCTAATATATTTAAATATAATTTTTAAAATAAATTACTTTCTATACGGCAATCTTTTTAGTTCTAGTATCTTTTTTATTCCCAGTGTATTGGGATTTTTGTATAAAGGCAATATTATAATCTACAAATAGAGGTGTTTTGCTTTTACTCCAATACCTATATTAATATTTTATTGCATTATTAGACTGGATAGGATCTTTTGCATGATGTTAAGTTGAAATAATACAAACTGATAACTTGCTTTGATCTATAATTATTTCATTGATTTTTTATTACCTATAAGGAAGTCACAGTCATTTCTAGATTTCTGAGTGTTTTTAACATGAATACATGACAAATTAGGTCAAATGTTTTTTCTGCATCTAGTGAGTTCATCATATGGTTTTCCTTCTGATGATTCCAGCCATAAAATAGATATTTACATGAGATCATCCTTTAGCAAGGAAAAGGAAAGCCTGTCCTTTCCAGTCATCTATGATTGTTGGTTCCATGAAATGTCTTTGTCAAAATAACAAAGTAATTTGATTATTGGGTGCTTTTTATTTATATACCATAACTGAGATATAAAAATTTGAATAAAAATCAACTTCACCTATACCTAGGCTATCCCCTTATTAATCACATCATCTACAATGTCCTACTCTAAAATTGCTGTGTCTGACTTGCTCCTAAAGAGGTTTACTTTGGTTCTTTATTACTTGGAGATACTTCAGTCTAACTAATTCCCCATTATTCCTTCAATACTCCGAGTATGCTTCACTTTCTTCCTTAGGAACATCTGGGGGCATTTCTTCAATAAATGAAAACTGTTTTATGTGAGTTTATAGGATTTTGAAGGCCTATGAACATTTTCATTTGTAAGAACCCTTTAATAAAAATATATACTAAGAATTCATGATAAATCCTCTCTGCAAACTAACACCAGAAGAGTATTTTCTCAACTTTATGTGGACATGGACAGGTATCTTAACTAATAAAAGCGTAATATTGAAATTAACCATTTCTCTGGGATGGGTAAGCCACGCCCACCAGCCAATCAGAGCAGCTGTATGCAAATTAGCCCAGCCAAGATGGCAGAGGCTCCAGCCCAGGTAGAAGTGGTGTGCGACACTGGGGTCCTGCAAGGCAGATGGAAGACCTCTGCCTTGGGGGAGCCAGGAGGGGAGGAACAACCTGGCCCTAGGCACAACCTGGGGGGGAGGAGCCAGCCAGCCTGTGGCCGCTGGTGGGAGGACCAGGGCCGGCCAGTGATGGATTTTAAGGCGGCAGGGCAGCCGGGGGCTGGGGGAGCGAGGCAGCCCAGGTCCCCAGGCTGCCCTGCTGCCTGGAAGTAGATCAGTGATCACCTCCGTGTGTGCGCGTGCCCCTTGCAATGGATTCCAGGCGGCAGGGCAGTCTCGGGGCAGGGGGATCATGCCAGCTCCAGCCCGAGGCTAAGGCCTGGAAATAGTTCCCATTGGGCACACAGCACACATGGAGGCATAGCCTCCGTATGAGCTGTGTTCCTCAATGGGTTCCCAGTGGCTGGGAAGCCTCAGGAGCGGAGGGACCGAGCCAGCCCTGGCCCCGAGGCTGAGGCTTGGAAATAGGTCCAATTGGGGCACACAGCACACATGGAGGCTGCCTCCGTGTGTGCTCTGTGCCCCACGGTGGACTCCAGGAGACTGGGGCCTGGGAATAGAGCTATCACATGTGCCTGCCCCTCTGGTAGGTTTCAAGCAGGGGCTGGGGCCTGGGAGTAGAGCGATCTCAGGGCATGCAACCTCGGAGGCTCCTCCGTCGCCACCAGTTGCCGCCTGGATCCACACTGGGGCTTGCAGGGGTGTGCGGGAGGCTCCGCCTGTGCAGGTTGCTGCCTGGATTCACACCGGGGACCTGCACAGGGCCTGTGGGAGCTTCTGCTGCCCCTCACCAGTCTCAGAGGCAGGTCCCCGCCTGGATCCCCCCTGGGGCCTGCTTGGGGTTTGCAGGAGCTTCTGCAGCCCCATGAGGAGCCTCCAAGGAAGGTCCGCCACTGATGTTCCCTTTGTTGTATGTGTTTTTCCCGTTGACCCCTTCCACCTCATATCCAACCCCCCCAGGCCTTTCCCCCTCTATGTCTATGTCCATAGGTTATCTCTTAACATTTCTGTTTCCTTTCCAATCTCTAAATTTTATTTTCTAAGTTGTGTACTATGATAGTCTTATCTAATTTTCTCTTAGCACAATCTTTTTTTTCCCCTTTGTAGTACCATTATCCCAAAACACTCAGCCAGCAAAACCATACCATTGATTACTGGGTAATGCTATCATTTAATTTCTTTCTTTTTATGCTCAGGTTACTGAAAGCTACTGAGAATGGTTGGAATACAGTTCAGGCAATCCAACTTTAGCAGGGTCATCTGTATTGCTGACCATCCTTTAATTTGTCTTTGTTGGTGTCATCACATTGCTGACATAACAGATCAGCTAAGCCTGATATTACTGATAAGTACCTCTAAGGAGAGATGGAGACTTCAACTCTTATTCACATAGGAATGAGCAGAAGAGAAAAGGGGAATGCTATTTAAGCCATTATGAAGTATTTAATTTCTTTAAAAAAAATTGCAAATAGCTGAGCATGGATGACAATGAGAGTATAGAACCCCAGGAAGCTTCAGGCAAAAGGGGTTTTCCCTATTCAAAGACTCTTCTCTCTGAATCCTCACCAAATGTTCTCAACAAAAAACTGGAGAAAGCTTTCCTAAATGGTGAAAGTCTAGGAAAGAGTAGACATTGTAGTGAGAAAAAATTATACACATAATCTGCACCTTTCTTGCCTATGGGCAAAAAGTCTTAATTTTCAGGGGGAATAAAAACACATATTATTGCCTCCAGGACCTAAGAAGATAATAGAAAGAATAACCTCTACCTCTGGCTGGAGAAAGGACACCATATTGAGTGTATACCATTAGAGATACCCAACCACTATGAGGAGGGGTCAGGTTTATTGGGAAAGTCCCTCCTCCAAGACTGAGGACCCTGCTAAGCCTGAGACAGACCATGACAACAGAGAGCCTCTTTGTCCCACTCCACCAAACTGGAAAGCACTAAGAAACAAGCAACAACATTTGATGACTAAGAGAGGGGCAAGGGCTTGGAGAAAACCCTCTCTGAGAAATAGGCACAAAAAGGTGGCCTAAGAGTGAAGGAGGCAATAAGAAAAACCCTCTGATAAACAGACTCCACCCTAAGAACAAGGTAATATTAGAAAAATTGGAAGCTTATGGTTCATTATAGGAAACTATCATAACAAACTTTAAATCCAGTTCAACTCCTGATTAGATAGTCTCAAATCTCCATCCCCACTTCCTTCCAAGGCAGAACAGAACAAAAGACATGTTTGTTTCACTTCCAGGAATAGATACACACACTATTTGTGTTTCAACCAACAATTTTTAGGAAGACACAGTAACAAGGAGAAAGACAAAAAAGAAAATTCTATCCATAGACAAAATCTAATCTAATGCGTGCCAGGTGCGTTAGCTGAGTGGCAGGAGCATGGAGGGGGGGGTTGCCCCGTGGGGTCATGTGCAAGCATCCGCTGCTGGTCCGCCACCTGGCTCCACCCCGTGGGCTTCTGTGCAGCATGTGTGAGGCTCCACACTGGGGGGCCTCCGGGGGTGTGTGCAAGCGTCTGCTGCCTGGCTCCACCCCGGGTGTGTCCGCTCAGCAGCAGGCCCCCCCGCCCAGGGACTATGCACCAGCATCCACCCCCCCACCCAGCTCTGCACCATGTGTGTCCCCTTAGCAGTGGGGGCTCACCAGGCATGTGCGATGGTGGGCCACCTGATGGGAAACATCCACGCCTGCACTCACCAGCCCTCCCACCCCCCAGTGCATGAACCTTGAGGGGGCTGTGGGCAGCCTAAAAACAGCCCTCAGCCCCTCACCCAGGCTGACCAGGCACACCAGCAGGTGGACATCCCCTGAGGGGTCCCAGACTGTGAGAGGGCATAGGCCGGGATGAGGGACCTCCTCCTCCCCCCACCAAGTGCACAAATTTTTGTGCACCAGGCCCCTAGTCCTATATAATAAAAGGGTTATATGCAAATTGACCCTAACAGCAGAACCACTGGGAATGACTGGTCACTAGGAAACACACTGACCACCAGGGGGCAGACACTCAATGCAGGAGCTGCCCCTGGTGATCAATGCACTCCCACAGGGGGAGCTCTGCTCAGCCATAAGCCAGGCTGATGACTGCCAGTATAGCGGTAGTGGTGGGAGCCTTTTCTGCCTCCTCAGCAGCGCTAAGGTTGTCTGACTGCAGCTTAGGCCTATTCCCCACTGGCAAGTGGACATCCCCTGAGGGCTCCCGGGCTGCCAGAGGAATGTCTGACTGCCAGCTTAGGCCCGATTGCCTGGGGAACAGGCCTAAACCAGCAGGTGGACATCCCCAAGGGGTCCCAGACTGTGAGAGGGCACAGGCCAGGCTGAGAGACCCTCCCCCCCCCCGAGTGCACAAACTTTTGTGCACTGGGTCTCTAGTTATAAATATTTTTGTGAAAGGCAAAAATGTCAGTTCTCAGCACATACATGTAAGCTTTCCTAGCCAATGCAGTGAAACATGAAAAAGATTAATTAAAATAGTTAAACACAATTATTTCCGTAGAAAATGTTAATAACCCTGACCAATGTGGCTCAGTTGGTTGGAACAATGCCTCATATACCAATAGGCCATGGGTTTGATTCCTAATCAAAGTACATACCCAGATTGCAGATTTGATCCTTGGTCAAAGTTCAGAGGGGTGCAACTTATTGATGTTTCTCTCTTTTACCAATGTTTCTCTCTCTTTCTTCCTCTCTCTTCCTCTTTCTCTCAAATCAGTAAAATCATATCATTAGGTAATGAGTAAAAAAAAAAAAGAGTATGTTACTAAAACCACAGAAAAGCTACGATCTATACTAATAAAAGGGTAATATGCTAATTAGACTGGGTCGACCAGACATCTCCTTCTGGACAGAGCCATGGTGGTGGGGGCCAAGGCAGAGGTAATTAGGGGTGATCAGGCCCACAAGGGAGTAGTTATAGGCAGTCAGGCTGGCAGGGGAGGGCAGTTAGGGGTGATCAGGCTGGCAGGCAGAGGCAGTTAGGGGCAATCAGGCAGGTGAGCCATTAGGAGCCACTGGTTCCAGATTGTGAGAGGGATGTCTGATTGCTGGATTAAGCCCAACCCCACAGGGATCAGTACTAAACTGGCAGTAAGACATCCCTCAAGGGGTCTTGGATTGGAGAGGGTACAGGCCGGACTGAGGGACTTGTACATAATAAATATCAGATATAATCCTATGTAATAACAGCCTAATATGCAAATAGACCAAATGGCAGAATGACCTCTTGCAATGATGTGCACTGACCACCAGGGGTCAGACGTTCAACTCAGGAGCTGGCCCCTGGTGGTCAGAAGCCGGCTCATGGCTGGTGAGTGCAGTGGTGGTGGCAGGAGCCACTCTCACCTCTGAGGCAGTTTTAAAGAGCAGCAAGTTGAGCAGTAAGGAGCAGTGAGCAGGCGGGCGGTAAGGAGCAAGGGCTCCTGGACTGTGAGAGGAATGTCTGCAGGGAGCAAGCCTAAGCTGGCAGGTGGATATCTCCGGAGGGATCCTGGACTGCAAGAAGGTGCATGCCAGGTTGAGGGTCTGCCTCAGTGTATGAATTTTGTGCACCAGGTTTTGTAGTAAATAAATAATATTGTGGAAAATTCCAAGGAAAAAAGACTATATATAAATTGGTTTCTATATACTAGAAGAAAGAATTGAAAAACAAAATTAATATATTAATATAAAATTAATATATATTAATATATATTTTCAAAGCTTTAGTAAAGGAGAAATCTCTTCATAAATAAGGAATGAATTTAATAAAAGTTGCACAAAGTTCAATGCACTGAAAACTATAAAACATTTTTAATAAATTCAGAAGGACATCTATAATAATAAAAGCATAATATGCTAATTAGACCAGACAGCCTAACAACCTTCCAAGATCCTTCCAGATGACCTTCTGGATGAAGCTGGGACTGCGAGGGCTGAGGTAGCTGCTGTGGCTGGAATGGCCGATCCCCTAGCATGAATTTCATGCATTGGGCCTCTAGTAAATAAATAAGAAGGCAAACAATGTTTTTGGATTGAAAGAATCCTTATCGTTAAAATGCCAGTTTTCTCTGAAATCACCCAGAGATTAACCACAGTCCCAAGCAGAATCCGCAGCCTTTCTTCTATAAGAATTGACAAGCTGATTCTAAAATTACGGGGAAATACAAAGATGCTAGAATAAAGTAATTTTGAAAGGAAATTGAATAATTTAAATTTTTTGATCTCAGAATACTTTAAAACCAATATAGCATATGCAATTTGAAATTGATATAAAGATAAAAAGAGATAAATAAAACAAAACAAAGAATGCATACATAGATGTACACATATATGGTCAATTAATTTTAGACAAACATGCCAAGTCAATTCATAGGGAAATAATAGTTTTTTAAGCAAATTATGCTGATACAACTGGATATCCATATGGAAAATAATGAACCTCCAACCTTTTCTCAAACAAATCATTAAAATGATCTGAAAATGGATTATAGACCTTGTTGAAAAATTTAAACATAAGCTTTTTCTAATAAGAAATAAAAAATATTGTTGTGATCAGGTTAGATAAATATAGATTAGAAAAGTCACAAAACACATGATAAAGGAAAAACAGAAAAGTTGAATCTTATCAATAATAAAATCTTCTATTTCAACAACACCATTCTGTTAAAATAACACTAACATGGTGTGGTATAAAATATATACACTATATATGTACCAAAGTACTTGAATAAAAAATGTGTAAAGAAATATAACTCTATAAAAATATATAAAGCTATTAAAAATTCTTGAGAATATCAGTAAATTCATAGTCCTAAAATGTTATTAACTAATTACCTATTATTAGCTATATTTTAACTATTACCATTTTAATACCTGCTAGCTCATATAAAAGTTACATATGGCATTGTAACTTTTATATATATAAAGATATACATATATCTTTAATTAAAAATTAAGTAGACATTTTCCCTTTTTTGTTATCTAATTATTTCTTCCTTATTGTTTATACTTTTGGAGCAAATTACTTTTAATGCATATGTCTGGGGTCTGCATCTTCAAAAGAATGTTTGCTTTAATAAATCTAATAAAATTCAAAACCATGCCTTACTTAAAGGTAAGTGAAATAATAAAATGAAAGTGAAATTTGTTACTTGAAAGTGAAATGTATGATAGCCATTTGCACAGGGATTTCAGTTAAATGCTTGAAAGAATAAATAAAACTTTCCATGCTATTAATTTTTTACCTTATCATATCAATATAATGACATAATTGATAAACTTGTAAGAAACTTAGCCCCAACACACTGGGTTTTACCATGAAGTTCAGCTACAGCAGTAAGATAGTTGTGTGTTAAGATAGGTCATGTGTTAGAAAGTTCAGTTATGTTCTGGATCAGAATAGGTTGCTATCTGGTAAATCAAATTCAGGTGGAGCTAGATTCAAAAAGTAAGGTGCCATTTTATATGGGTTATATATAAAAAATTTAACTATCAAATCTGTGAGTACATTAGGAATAAGTTATCTGATCCTTTTGATGACGTCAAGGGAAGATTACTTTCAATTGTTTCCTCTCTTATTTCAAGCCATTGAGATATAAGCTTTATAATTAAAACTAGAGGCCCTGTGCACAAAACTCGTGCATGGGGGAGAGGTGGTGGGGTGGAATGTGTGTCCCTCAGCCCAGTCTGCACCCTTTCCAATCTGGGACCCCTCAAGGGATGTCCAACTGCCCGTTTAGACCTGATACCGGTGGTGCTGGCTCCAGGACTGTTGGCTCTCAACCGCTCAACTTCCTGCCTGCCTAATTGCCCCTAACTGCTTCTGCCTGCCAGCCTGATCACCCCCTAACCACTCCCCTGTCAGCCTGATCGACACCTAACCCTAACTGCTCCCCTGCTAGTCCAATTGCCCCTAACTGCCCTCCTCTGTGGGCCTGGTCCCCCCCAACTGCCCTCCCCTGCTGACCATCTTGTGGTGGCCATCTTTGACCACATGGTGGTGGCCATCTTGTGTGTTGGAGTGATGGTCAATATGCATATTACCTCTTTATTATATAGGATAGTTAAGTATATTCCTTAGGCTTCATGGATATGGGGTGAGGGAGAGAAGGGGTTGGAATAAAAAACCTTGCCTGTGTTGGACTTTATATGAATTTTCACCTTTCTATCGGACGTGCCAAATTTGAGTGTTGACAGGATAAAACTCTTCTTCACTTAATGTTTTGAGTCACTCATCACATCCTATTCTTACCCAGACATTTGTATTACAGTCCCCGGAGATGATGATGGGAACAGATATTTTATCTAGGCATTTTCTATGTGGCCCTGTAATAGAAATGTAAAGTTAAAATTTTTAGTATGCATTTTATACATGCACTAGAGGCTCAGTGCACAAAAATTTGTGCACTCGGGGGTGACCCTCATCCTTGGCTGTGCCCTCTCACAATCTGGGATCCCTCAGGGTATGTCTACCTGCTGGCTTAGGCCAACTACCCAGAGGATCGGGCCTAAGCTGGCAGTCAGACATCCCTCTGGCAGCCCGGGAGCCCTTGGGGGATGTCCACTTGCCAGTGGGGAACAGGCCTAAGCTGCAGTTGGACATCCTTAGCACTGCTGAGGAGGCAGGAGAGGGTCCCACCACCACCACTGTACTGGCAGCCATCAGCCTGCTTGTGGCTGAGCAGAGCTCCCCCTATGAGAGTGCACTGACCACCAGGGGCAGCTCCTACATTGAGCATCTGCCCCCTGGTGGTCAGTGTGTGTCATAGTGACCAGTCATTCCCAATGGTTCTGCTGTTAGAATCAATTTGCATATTACCCTTTTATTATATAGTATTCTATTGAGACATGAATACACATAAATATATTAGTCTATAGCCTTGTACTAATGAGTGAATATTTTATTCCAGAAAAATAATCCTGGATTTTCAGTATAGTGTACTACTGTAATAAAGGTAACAAAATGAAAAAAACAAGAATGAACTGATCTCCTAGCAACTTGTTTTAATTTTTGCTTTTTAAATCTGTTTTTATTGATTTCAGAGAGGAAGAGAGAGGGAGAGAGAGATAGAAACATCAATGATGAGACTAATTGATTGGCTGCATTTCTGCACACCCCTGTTGGGGAACAGCCTGCAATCTGGGTATGTGTTCTTGACTGGAATCGAACCGGGACCCTTCCATCTGCAGGCCAAGGCTCTTTCCACTGAGCCAAACTGGCTAGCGCAACCTGTTTTTTGAATAATATATAAATATGATTCCTTGTTAACATCCTAATCCCTATACATAGAAATCCAATAAAAGTTGCAGTGATTGCAGATGCTTCAGAAAAATTATTTTTTATCTATAAATCCAGTCAATAACTGTTTTTACCATATACCTTAGCTTATTAACAATTGAAAGTAATACATTTTCATTTAATTATGTGACTAGTTGTATAGGAGTTATATTTCGTTGCTGCATTCTAAATTGGCACAGAATCTGTAACTTATAAAATAATCACAGGATTGGGGGCAAAGCTATAGAGATATATACCATTTCCAATATAAAATATCAGCATTGTAATTTCTTCTGGGCATCCTCTGAATTTGGTTACTTTATCAATGAGATTACACTGTAAAAACGAGTCTGGTTAGTGAGGCTGCAAATATATTTATTGTTCCTCATATTGGCACACATTATTAGTGCCTTATGGTGACAATAGTTTTTTGATGTATATAAATCTCCTATTAAATGGAATGTTTACTACTGTTGTGTTTAAATGGGTAAAGTCTGTCACATGGATTAGAAGAAGAAAATAATGTTGAATACTCAGATGCTTTCTTTTCCCCAACAGTTGAACAGAAATTAGGAAGACAACCTCTGTTTAACAATAGGGCATACACACTCCCAGCATCTCCAGCTTCTGCTCTATCAGCAGCTTTCTGAAAATTCAAATTTTGCGTGCAACTGAGTTGCAAAATAATATTTTTTTGAAAATTTGATGATTAATCTAAGTCAGAATTAGAAATAATTCAACTAGTAATTGAGAAAGCAGGAATTTGAACCCAGATGTAATTGCTTCTAACACTTTTGCATACTGCCTCCTAAAATATGCTACACATCAACAAATTATGATCGCTAAAGTTTTTGTGTTTTAAGATGTCCACAATGATTTAGCAGCAATAATTTAAAACAAAGACTATATTATTAAAATATTTTTTCTTATTTGATTTTAGACAAAAACTCTTCAACAAAAATTGTGATGCTGACAATATAGCTTAAATTTAAACAGAATATGTACAAGTAGACTAACTTAATGCTCACATCTGGCATTTTATCAACTTTTTCATATTTATTTTCTGATTTTGTATAAAGAGCAACAGAGTGAAGTGCCTTCTGTAAGAATGAATCATATGAAATTATTGTTCTTATAGGTCAAAAATGGTCGAACAGAGACAATTTTATATAATTCAACCTAATATAATTCAAGTTTTATTAAAAAAGTAAAGAAGACTCACAAATCATCAGTGAGTTGGTCGAGTTGATACAAGTAGGGAGAAGCCAGGTCTTTTGAATGTCAAGTCCAATGCAGTTTTCACTGCACTGTGCCTGTCTTTAGTGATGATAGGTTGTTTTGATGATGAAACAATATTTTTCAGTGCACTCCATGCCTAGCATTTTATATTTGATCTACTGTAAAATTGTCCTTCTCACTGATTTATTGCCCACTTGTTTTGAGTTGTGGCAAACAGATAGGAATATGGAAATAACAGCTTCTTTTGGGAACTGAAACAGGGAAAATTGAAACAGATAGGCAACTGACGAAACAGAATCTGTGGTAATAGTTCAGATACAGATTTTTTTCATTAAAATGATTTGTAGTGTCCATAAATAATGTACAGGTCATGTTTCACTATACGTATTTGACACACAGAATCTATACCTTCAAAAAAAATTCTTAAACTTACCAAGCCATACAAAGATATTTAAAGTTGTATTGATTTATCTCTGGATTATAAGAACCTTCTTACAAACTAGAACATTAGTACTTATATAGCTCTGTATATTGCTTAGAAATAAATGTTTAAAGATATTTAAGAAGGAAAAAACATAAACATCTGTCCATGGTGTATTTTTATATGCTTGAAATCAAGCATGTCAAACTTAAAGACTAATATGGGCCAAATAAATAAGGTTTAAGTTTATGTGGGTCTCAAAAAAAAAACAAAAGCTTCAATTTTCTTAGAAACATAGGTTTATTTTAATAAATACTCTCTGCAAACTAAGAATAGAAGAGAACATGCTGAATACAAAGGGATGAAATAAATGAGTCATCATTAACATAATTAATAGAACATTTTAATAAAAATTAATATTTTTTTAACATTAACTTAGCAGACATTAAATAACAGCACAATTAATAAGCATAACGTAAATATATCTATTTTTATTATTCTCCAAAAGCGGAATATTTCCTGTTGCGCACACCAAACAAGTCAGCCCAAGACTAATGACATGGCAATCGGCTGCTAAAATATTCTCTGCTGGTATTAGTGGAGAGGATGCTGTGCCTGCACATAAGGCATGTAAGGGAATGAATGCAACACAATTATAGCAATCAATCATTAGCAAACATTGTAGTTTGTTAATAATAATTATGTATAACAGAATATTGTAAAAGTTAACTTACAAAATTTTTGTTAAAATGTTTCTTACATACCATAACATTGGCTGGGCAGCGAAAATATTCCTTGTAGACCACATGCATCCTGCAGCCAGCGAATTTGACATGGTTGTTCTAAATTGTAAGAATAATTTGTTCTTACATAGATTCTGTTTGAATATTCTCAAATATTGATTTGGACGAGTATATTTAAAAATAAATTACATATATTTATTAGAAATGCTTATAAGGAATAATCATGAATATTAAATAAAATAGGAATAAAATATTTTAATCAAGTTCAAACTATTTTTGTAAAATGTTAAAATAAAGGGAGTGTGCAATGCGCTATTTCTCTCCATCCACTATGTTGACAATGCCATATTTTCTATTATATTTTTAGTAGATGCCTGGTGCACAAAAATTTGTGCACTCAGGGCAGGAGGTTCCCTCAGCCTGACCTGTGCCCTCTCTCAGTCTGGGACCCTTCAGGAGATGTCCACCTGCTGTTTTAGGCCTGCTCCCCAGGCAATCAGGGCTAAGCTGTCAGTTAGATATCCCTCTGGTGGCCCAGGAGCCCTAGGGGGATGTCTACTTGCCAGCGGGGAGCAGGCCTAAGCTGCAATTGGACATACTTAGCACTGCTGAAGAGACAGGAGAGGCTCCCACCACCACCACTGTACTGGCAGGCATCAGCCTGGCTTGTGGCTGAGCAGAGCTCCCCCTGTGGGAGTGCACTGACCACCAGGGGCAGCTCCCACATTGAGAGTCTGTCCCCTGGTGGTCAGTGTGTGTCATAGTGGCCAGTCATTTCCAGTTGTTCTACTGATAGGGTCAATTTGCATATTACCCTTTTATTATATAGGATTATTATCTAATCTAATAAAAGAATAATATGCAAATTGATCATCACTCCAAGACACCCAAGCCATGCCCACCAGCCAATCAGAGCAGCTGTATGCTAATTAACCCAGCCAAGATGGTGGCCAGCAGCCACGAGCTGGAACAAGCAGGAGGCTTCCATTGCAACTGCCTGACTAGGCCGGCAGGCCTCTGCTCAAGCAACAATATTTCAATTATAGAAGCCACAGAGCTGAAGCAAACAGGAGGCTTCCATTGCCTGCCTAGGCCTTGGCTCAAGGTAACAAAGCTTAAATTATAGAAGATAAATAAACCTCAGAAAGTTGATTCCAGCCAGCCTCTCTGGGACGTTGGTTCAATGGGAGCTATGGGCAGCCTGAAAACGGCCCTCAGCCCCTCACCCAGGCTGGCCACACCCTCATGGGGTGAGGGTCCCCACTGGGGGGACTTGGCCAGCCTACAAACAGCCATCAGCTCCTCACCCAGGCTGGCCAGGCATGCCAGCAGGTGGACATCCCCCAAGGGGTCCCAGACTGTGAGAGGACACAGGCTGGGCTGAGGGACCACCTCTTCCCCCCCCTCAAGTGCACAAATTTTTGTGCACTGGGCCCCTAGTATAGGATAAATCTAAATACATCTTTCAATATCACCCTTCTTTAGAAAAAAAAATACACAGCAAAAACCAGAATACAAATATTCAAATGTACTCACAGAACATTACAATCTTCCTTGAGCCCATTTTTATTTCTTATTACCCCATTTATGAATAGTTTCCAACTAAAACTAGTTACTTACTAATATCAATCAATCAATCACATTCTGAATTTTAAAGTAATTCCTTCATTTCCCTCATATTTCAACTACTAACACAATTCTATCAATGTCTTTCACCCAAATTAATTATTTCCCTATCTTAATTTTTCATTCAGAAAGTTTTTGAGATGTTTATTTCTTGATCTCTAAAAAAATACACACTAATGATTCTCAGTGTATATTTTGACATATTTATTGGGCTGCTTGTATATTTATGTCCATCACTACCAGTGATTTTTGTGTATCCCGATTTTAGTTATTTATTACTCATGGTTTATGTGTTGTAATTTTTTTTTACAAACATTAGTCAAATGCAGAACCTCTGAATTGATGTATTTTTCCAGTAATTGCTCTCCTATTTCTTTCTTTTTAATATTTTTTGGAATATATATATTTTAACTATGCCTAACAACTCTTACATTGTTTTGTATTTTATAATCATATTATTCCATTTACTGTTCATTTTTGTCATAGTATTCTATTCTTGCATCATAGACTTAATATATTTAATAAGATATCTGAAGATAATAGAATATTTTCTGAAGTTGATTTTTCATTTATTTTTCACATTTTTCTGCATGCTCTCTGTTTTATTTGATTTATGGTGTTTTGCTTGTTTTTGCTATTAGTCTGTTAATTTTGCTGTCTCATATGCTGAAAACTTGAAAATGTGGTTTCATTGGCACCTCAGTATGCATGGCTTGAAACTACCTCTTAAGAAATCCTGGCAAGGAAATGAGATGATTAGCCATGTTTTTATTTTTATTTATTTATTTTTTCATTTCAGAAAGCAAGAGAGAGAGAGAGAGAGAAAGAAACATCCATGATGAGAAAGTATCTTTGATCAGCTGGATGCTGCACACTCCCTATTGGGGTTCAAGCCTGCAACTCAAGCATGTACCCTTGATAGGAATCAAATTCAGGACCCTTCAGTCTGCAAGCAGATGCTCTATCTGCTGAGCCAAAACAGTTAGGGTGATTAGCCATCTGTTGATAAAATGGATCACTGAATATTTTCAGTAGGTCATATTTTCATGTTGGTTTACTTTCTTAAGAGTAAATATCTTGCTGCCTGGTCTCAGGATATTTTAGAAAGTTACCTGCATTGTGAAGTAAGTAAGAGATATATCTTAAATTCTATTGAACACTAACCCATAGTGCCAGTTAAAGTAGTTATTGCCCTGAGTTGAGTATGGGATAGAACTATTGATTGGAAAGGGGAATGTGGAAATTATCTGAGGTTGTGGAAATATTCAATATCTTGATGTAAGTGGAAGTTTAGAGTCTGTATAGATATGTAAAAATTTTTGAGTTGCATATGTAAGTTTTGTGCAAATTACTGTAGGAAATTTAAATTTGTAGAAAAGTAAAATAAATATTATTAAGAACTGCCAGGACTTATTTTATTGAAGATATTCAGAGCAATCCAGATGATGTGATTTCAGGCCTCAGTATAGAAATTCCTTATGGCAGAGTATCCAGGCTCAGTGTAAAAGAATTCACCTCACAAAATATTATCATTATCAAAAATATATAACTTTGGCTTCAGGAATTCCAAGGCAGGAGTTGATCTATGCTATTTTAGTCATATCTTCATGAACACATAGCAAATATCATCTTCAAACAAAAGGGATGAAGGTATTTTGAAATAGTGTCAATGAGAATATTTACTTTCAACTTAATTAAATTAATGGACTAAATGTAATTCTTGATGAATACTATGTAATTTGTTTATTTTCTTAAGGCTTAAAAGCTCAACAATACCTTCATGTTTTTCTAAGCCAGTGGTTCTCAACCTTCTGGCCCTTTAAAACAGTTCCTCATGTTGTGACCCAACCATAAAATTATTTTCGTTGCTACTTCATAACTGTAATGTTGCTACTGTTATGAATCATAATGTAAATATCTGATATGCAGGATGTATTTAGGCGACTCCTGTGAAAAGGTCGTTCGACCACCAAAGGGGTCACGACCCACAGGTTGAGAACCAGTATTCTAAGCTTTCATATTGCTCCCTGCTGGGTGTGTGAAGTTAAGAATGAAAATTAGAATATTAAAGTAGATAAATAATTGAATGCTTTCTGTGATTTTAAAAATGCTTTCGTGATCCCAACCGGTGTTGCTCAGTGGTTGAGCATCGGCCTATGAACCAGGAAGTCATGGTTTGATTTGATTCCTGGTCAATGGCACATGCCTGGGTTGTGGGCCAATCCCCCGTGTGGGGTGTGCAGGAAGCAGCTGATCAATGATTCTCTCTCATCATTGATGTTTCTGTCTCTCTCTCCCTCTCTCTTCCTCTCTGAAATCAATAAAAAAATATATTTTTAAAAAGTAAAATACTTTAGTGATGTTTCAATGATTGTTATTATACAAAATAACTTATAAATGCCTTGGGAAAACATTACTGCAATTCCATATTTGTTTCAATAACAATCATTTTTGGCATCAATGCTTAAAACATCTGTAGACTTTCTCAAAATAAAACATAGATTCAAATATATTCATAGAACAAGCATAAATCAAATTCACGGGATTTTAAGTTTTAGTATTTTTATTAACATTATCCTGGATAAATACACAAGGTTTTTAGAGCAGAACAGATTGTTACTATTTACTTAGAGCAAAGACTGTCTGTGTGGTTGCCCTGTGTTCTGATTCTTACTTCT
>PVJC01018709.1:0-31021 GCA_004026665.1 Murina feae | reverse complement strand
CTAGGTTGTCGATATCTATGAAATAAAGTTCGTGGACAAAACTCAAGTATAGAAATAACTTACCAGCATCTCTTCTTAAATAATCAAATATGAACATTTTTCACACACAGCTAGTAGTGTATAAATGGAACAACTTTTCTGGAGAGCATTTGGTAATATGTGTCAAAATTCTTTAATGTATATGTACTTTGACCCTCTAATTTCATGTTTAAAAATTTCCTAAGAAAATATTCATAGGTACAAGCCAAATATTTTTTATACTAGCAAAAAAAAAAAAAAAAAAAAATGGGAACAACTTAAATGTCCCACAGTGGAGAATTGCCTAAATAACTTATGATATAGTCCATGAGGGTAATAATTATATGGGTTTTTAAATGATATATATTTTCCAAATAGTAATAAGAGAAAGTTTCTGACAGATGGGCTATAAAAGGTATCCCCAAAAATGTATATACATTTTAACAGTTGATAGCTGAATTTTGAAAATGAAATTATTTTAATAAGCACTACCTTTATAATTATTCAAAGTTTGTGTATACATTTTGGGGATACCCTATATTTTAGGCATATTTTTTTAAATGAGAAAACATCTGTACTAATAAAAGGGCAATATGCTAATTAGACCAGATGTCTTCCAGACATCTTTCTGATGTCCTTTCGTACAATGCCACAGTGGCAGAGGCTGAGGCAGAGGTGGTGAGGGGCCATCAGGCTGGCAGGGGAGAGCAGTTAGGGGAGATCAGGCTGGCAAAGGATAGTGGTTAGGGGAGATCAGTCAGGTAGGCAGAGTGGTTAGGGGTGATCAGGCAGGCGGACAGATGAGAGGTTAGGAGCCAGTGGTCCTGGATTGCAAAAGGGATCAGGCCTAAACCAGCAGCCAGACATCTCCTGAGGGGTCTCTGATTGGAAAGGTTGCAGGCCAGGCTGAGGGACCCCCACAACCTCATGCATGAATTTTGTGCCCTGGGCCTCTAGTGTATGAGATAATAATAGATCAAAAACATTGTGTAAAGTGACACCAACACTGATAGTAAATGGATAAAAAATACATTTTGAACCCAACTAGTCAGGCTCAGTGGTTGAATGTCGACCTATGAACCAGGAAGTCACGATTTGGTTCCCATCAGAGTACATGCCCAGTTTGTAGGCTCAATCCCCAGGGTTTGTGTGCAAGAGGCAGCTGATCAATGATTCTCTCTTATCATTGATATTTCCCTCTCTCTTCCTCTCTGAAATAAAAAAAAGATATTAAAAAAAACCCATACATTTTGATAAAGTATAGATAAAATGGTAGAAGTACACCAAATATTTTATAGTGAAGTTATGAAGAAAGTTTCTGATTGATGGGCTATTTTTAGTCGTGATACTTCTTACATATATGCATATAGACATATTTATACATTTTAATCATTTATTTTTACTAGTAGTTTCTTTTAAGTAGGCTAGTTTTGTTAAAAATATTAGTATTTGTTTTTTTGGACGCTGTGTACTTTTATTTTTTAGTCCTTGAATGTTGCCTTTTAAGTGCGATCTTGCAGATAACAAATAGTTGGTTAGTTGAGATGAAGGAACATTGTAGCCCGTGACCATCTTTCCTTCGCATCAGCACCAGCTTTCATCATACAATTTCCTCTCATCACTTTGGTCAAGAGGAGGGGCAGACAATTTTGAGTCGGAGCATTATTCAGAGATGATTCACTTCTCCCTTCTACCTACAGCCCCTCATGCACTCAAGGATCCAGAGTTGGAAACGCTGATATCTTCCACCGGGGTCATTTCTGGGTTGGCTTTCTCCACCTGCATCGCTACATCCACAGATACAGGTAACACTTACTACTAATCCCTCAGTCTTTGTGTCTGGGTATCACATTAGTCCTCCCTAAAAAGAGAAATAATGTAAGACACAAGAATTTTAGGAATAGTTATTTTATCAATTACAAGTGACTGGGCATGAGTATGGGATTGATTAGGAAAGCAATCTCGATCGCATTCAAACTACAGCATCTCTGAAGGGAATGTGAAAACTAGGTCAGCATTCACATTTAATGTGGACTGAATGATTTGCATGGTATCTATTTCATCTTGAAGGATTCTGTAATGAAAAATACCCCATTTCCTTAGGGAACTGGAGAAAATGTGAATAGTGAAGTCTAGAAAATGTTGTAAATTAAAATAAAAATGTAAAATATCAGAGTTAAATATGCAACTTGTTTTCCATACTATCTGTTTCTTGTATACCATCTTTTCACATGGATTAATTAGTACATTTTAAATACTTATTTAATAATTCCTTTTTAATATTGATATTCTTTAAACAATTAAATTCTTTATAGATATTACCTAATGACTGCCTTTTAAATTTTTTATTTTAACATGGACCTCTCAGGCAGCCTCGTACACAGGAAGATTATTTCTAGAATTTTAAATCACATGTATCATTTGGGGTTAAAAATACAGGTGTTTGGCTCCAACCTGAGATTTTTATCCAGCGTGTCTTGCATAGGGCACTGGAATCTGAAATGTTAACCAATCTGCAAGATCAGCTCTCAAACAATTCTTTTGCAGATGGTGTATGGGATACATTTTGAAAACACTTTGATCGACTTACGTTATAATTGAATAGAACGAGTGAACTTTTTAGCAACTTATATGCAGAGTTGGACAGTGAATGTTGTTTTTTAAAGTCAAGATATTTATATTTTCAGAATTTCAAACATGTAAAATTTTGGTGTTTTAAATTGATAATTTTAAAGGTCTTTCAGTCATTTGGGGTGGTGCCCATTTTGGCTAACAATTGTATTTATATGTTGGACATTTTGAGCTAGATTGGCTAGGTGAATAGATTATTCAATTATTAATATTGATAAATATTAATTTTTTTCATACTTTCTAATAATCATGGGTGTAATATTATATAAATTTCTTATATAAATCAGACTCAGTTTATGTGCTTTAGGCATTCCAATTAGTTAATGAACAGACATTTGTATCACAGGCAGACATACACACATGCCTCTCATTTCTGGCATGCTCCTATAGACTAACATTTTACATTTTCTTTAGACAGAAATCATCCTGATGCAAGGTTTTAATGTATTCTAGAGATGAGCGATCAGGAAGTAATTTATTCAACCCTTGCATTTCTTCAGAATCCTTCAGAGCCACAAAATACATTAAGGCCTGGTGGTACACAAAGGCCTGGGAAAATGGATGGCAAAGGTATGTGTTTTAAGCATCTGGATTCACCTGTTCTTGTGGCTTGTCAAATGCTTGAAGCTTGAAAAAATGTTTTTATCTGTACTTCAGGTTCCTGCATGGTAATACAAAACCATAGGTTTGTAGTAGTAGAACAGTCTCTCTCTCTCTCTCTCTCTCTCTCTCTCTCTCTCTCTCTCTCTTACATTTGTGAGAGTGGAAAAAATAGTGAGTTCTTTAAATTGGAGGAACTAATAGAATATTTTCATTCAAATTTTGTCAAGGAATTTTTGAGGCCTTTAACCCCTGGATCAATGCTTCAGTTGGAGTGTCGTCCCATATACCAAAAGGTTTTGGGCTCCGTTCCCAGTGGACTGTGTATGGGAGAAAACCAATCAATGTTTCTCTCTCCTCTCTCTCAAATAAAAAAAATAAAAAAATATCCTCGGTGAGGATATAAAAAAAAGTAAATAATAGACTAGAATCGTTCCTAGACAAATAAAAGTCTAAGAAACATTTAAGAGATGAAAAATATGATTTTATTCAAACAAAAGATATTTTAGGTGCTTCAAATATTTACCAAACCTTGATAGCAATGAAGCTGCAAATATGTTAAAATCAAAAAGCGCATTCTAAATTTTTCTATTCTCTCTCTCTCTCAAATATTGTCACAATTAAACTTTAAATTGAGAATGACTTTTACTATTTTAATATAGTGATGATAAGAGATACAGCTTTCATATATTGAGGACACAAATGTAGGAAGCTAAATATAGCATTGTCTAGTGAAAAATGAAGTTGATGAGGAAGGAAGGAAAGTTGATTCCTAGAAATACCTTTCAGAATGGATCTCAATCACATTTGCAGCTTCAGAATACCCACTGCTGGCTACCAGTTTCTCAAATACTGACGGTGCCCGACCGGCAGTGGATAAGCATTGGCCCATGAACCAAAAGGTCAGTTCCTGGTCTGGGCACATGCCAGGGGTGCAGGGCTCTATCCTCAGTAGGGGGCTTGCCAATTGATGTTTTTTTTTTTTTTTATTTGTGTTTCTATTTCTCCCTCTCCCTTCTGCTCTCTAAAGTATATATATATATATATTTAAAAAAGAATATTGACTGCTTTCCTTTCTTCTTGGTGATTAGTTGTGATCATGGCATGTACACACACACGCTAGTGCGTATTCTCATAAATGCACGCTGTGTCTCCTGTCACCTGTACTCTTGAAATCCCATGGAACTGCTTTTGTGTGTAGGATTTCTACCACGGGTGTATGCCAGTCAGAAATCTGACACTTGACAACTGTAACTATTAGATTCCAGATTTAGATCAACTTGTATGGTATCATTTTGTAAAAACTTTTGGAATTTTTTTGTCACTTTGTTGCAAATGGTGTCCCAGTAAAGGTTAGTAGTGGCCAAGCTCTACTCCTGGTGATATTTTTTTTTAATTTAAAAATTTTTTATTTAATGGTCTGGAATGTATGATATATCCTGGACCGTACAAGTGGATTATGACTTATCTTAAATGACATGTAGATTAAATTATATTTTACCACACATGCATCATATCCTGATGATTATTTTTCTATCCTGATGATTTTTTTTTCTTCTTCTTTATTTAAAAACTTTTCAGTACCCTGGCGTCTCATTGCAGTGGCTCTTGGGATCCTCTGTTTACTTCTGATCATGACAATCATAGTGTTGGGAACAATGCGTAAGTAACTGAAATACATCCTTTGAGTGTGAGTTAATAGCACTAATCACCAAGGTTGCGGTTATTAACCATCGATTGCTCCCTGGATATTATAAGGGAACGTTTCAGACGGCTTTTTCTTGGTGATTTTTCCCTAAACACAGCACGGTAGTATTTTCACTTCACTTACCCATTTCAATGACTCTGCAGCCTCATTATCACACAGGCAATATTCCCTTGAAATAGGACTTGGTAACATTCTGAGTTTCAATCATTGTGAATCTTAGATAAACATTCTTTCAGAAACAACAGTTTGAAATAAATTATGACATTTATTTTTCTATGATCTCATTTACATGTGGACTGTAATGAACAAACTAAACTGATGAACAAAATAGAAATAGGCATGGATACATGGAACAGACAACTGTCAGAGGGGAGGGAGGATTAGGGTGGTGGATGAAAGAAGGTGAAGAGATTAGCCAAAGAACATATATGCATAACCCATAGACACAGACAACAGTGTGGCGATAGCCAGAGGGAAGGGTGTGGTGGCTGGGTGGAGGTGGGCAATGAGGTGGAGGGGAGGTAAGGGGACATTTATAATAGTGTCCACAATAAAGATAAAGCTAAAACAGAATACAATGAAGAAATGATTTAGTAAAAATTTAGAGATTCTGTACATAGATGTTAGAATCTTAAATCCATCAACTTTTTTTAATTTGAATTCCTTGATATCTTTAGAGAAATTCAGTAATATATTGCACCAAATAATTGACATGTTGGTATATCCCTCCTTTTTTTGTGTGTTTATCTTATTTAATAATAATGGTGCTATTTCTTTATGTGTCTTAGTGCAGATTTTCATACTCAGAAGATGTGTTGCTAAAAGTTGGCTAACTGATTTTTACTTTGGTACCTATTTTTAAATAACATGTTAACTGTCAAAATGAAACTAAACTGAATGGTAAGGTGTTGCTATCATAATTTTATTCATATCTCTTATTTTATTTATCCTAGACTTATATTACTAGCAGCGAGAAGTTTGATGTTTTCATTTCTATCACCAACTTACTGAGGTGTTACTTTCTAAATGTCAAATTGCTAATTAAAGTAATGAAATCGGTTGATTGTTGAAGTGAGATTTTTTTTCTCTTTACTTGCAGCATTTAAGATTATGAGTACAGTTTTGCATTTTATGTATTCTATTAATTTTAGTTTTTCAGTATAATCAAGAAAAACAGCAACAAGATGAAATTCTACAAAATTTCAAACAAAAGTACCACATTATGCAAAATGACAATTGCTTAATAAAGCAACATTTGGCAAATATGACCCTAGAGTCTGACATCCTCAAAACTAAAATGGTTTGGTGGGAAAAGAAACTGGTCTCATTAATAGAAGAGAAGACATGTCATAGAAAAAATAAAATCTCTTCAAAATCTTTACAAAACACAGGTATGAAGGAACGCTGCAGTGAGAGACTGCATGATTTTTCATTATTTCTTCTTCAGAAGCTTAAACGTTAATAGCAGGCTTGTGATATATGCTAATTATCTAGGTCTACTGGGGAAATTTAATTTATGCCTCTTAAAAATAATATGGGTATTTGAGATTGCTTATTTTGAATATGGGATTGAGCCCCCAGGAGCCATGTTTAGAATAGCAGGCCCATGTAGTCCCCAAAAGTAATGGCAGTTCTTGCATTTCTACTGCTTCCAGAAGGTGAAATAATATGTTAGCTCCCCTGAAAATTCAGATTATTTGGATTAACCACTGTTAATTACCTCTGTGGGCAATTAGTCACTTCTACTTTGTTGCTAAAGTGGAGGCTATCAATAAAAATAGACTTAGGCTGCAATGGGCATAAAGCCTTTTATTTGGATGCTGTTGTAAAGATCATTGTAAGTGTGTGTGTGTCTTGTTTCTCCATTTTGACTTGAATTCAGATTTTTGGTCGGTTGTGATCAATATGTATTCCCTATAATATACATGCAAGATTTGTCATAGTGTTGATGTTTGTGCAACTCTGTGTGGTAATACCTATAAAAAATTACAAGAGATAAAAATATTAATTTCATACAATAATTTCTGTTATCATGCATAACAATGGAGTGAATTGACCTGGTTATCAGCAGTTAACGCATATTTGTTTAGGATTTAGAGTTACAAAGAGCTTTTTCATATTTAATCTCGTTTAGGCATGGTAATCAGTGGAAATTATCATTTCCATTATTAAAGCATCAATAACATTTTTAAAACTTGGTATATTGTAAAATACATAAGAGATAAAGAAAAAAATTCTAAATAATGTTTTTATAGAAGGCATTCCAGAAATTTCTTTGAATTTTATTATTCTTTAAGCAGCTTATTGAGGTATTAATATTTTAAAAACTGTATATATTTAATGTATACAACTTGATGACTTTGGATATATACGTACACTTGTAAAATGATCCAAAATTAGGGTAATATCTCCCAAAGTTTCCTCATATCCCTTTTTTATTTTGTGGTACATACAATCTCTCCTTTTACCAAGTTTTTATTTTATTTTTTTTTAATTCTTGCCTGAGGATATTTTTTCCATTGATTTTTAGGGTGAGTGACAGAGAGAGGGAAAGACAGAGAAAAACATCAATGTGAGAGAAACATATCATTTGGTTGCCTCCTGCATGAGCCCTGACCAGGGCCCAGTTTGGGGAGAAGCCTGCAAGTAAAAAGTATGTGCCCTTGACCAGACTGAATCTGGGACCTTTTGTCCTCAGGCCAACACTCTATCCACTGAGCCAAACTGGCTAGGGCTTCTCACCAAGTTTTTAAGAGCACAATGCAATATTGTCAACTATAGGCACTATGCTGTATAGCAGATGTCTAGAATTTATTCTTCTTGCATAACTGAAGCTTTATATCCGTTGAGCAACTACCTACTTCTCTCTCCTACTCGCCCCTGGTAACCACCATGCTACGTTCTGTTTCTTTGAGTTTGACAGTTTAAAATACCTCATGTAACTGCATTCGTATAGTATTTGCCCTGTGTCTGGCTTATTTCATTTAGCATAATATCCTCAAGATTCATCCATGCTGCTGCATATGGCAGGATTTCCTTCTATTTAAGGCTGACTTGTACTTCAAGTAGGTGTAGACCACATTTTTAAATCCATTCATCGGTTGATGGACATTTGGGATGACTCCATGTCTTGGCTATTGTGAATAATGCTACATTAAACATGGCAGTGCCGATGTCTCTTGGCATTCCAGAATTTTAATGAACCGCATGTTATCATTATTGGTAGCTATTAAGATTTTATTCAGTTACAGAAGGCTGACAAATATATTGCTGTTAACAGAATGCCAGATAAGAAGTTTAATGTTTTACCTTATGTGTTGTAGGCAAACTCTATGAAGAACTCTGGTCCTGTTGTGGGGTAAACTGTTACCTTTTTACCACTGAAAAGAAAAACTGGAATGAATGTAAACAGACTTGCCAAAATAAAGGATTATCTCTTTTGAAGATAGATGATGAAGATGAACTGGTATCATGGATGATTATATTCACTTTTATTCTCTTGGACTTTGTCTCCCACTCTCACACCCAAGATATTGAGGACAGGGGGAGGGGCCCAGAAAAAGGAACCGTCAGCTATTCTTTGTGTTGTGTCTGTTGAGTGAGCAAAAATAGTACAGCTAAGAGGCTCTCAGGAGACTCTGCCTACTAACAGGAACACGATCTTGTTATTTACTAAGCATTCAATACATATTATCTATCATGATCATTATTATGTCCAAAGTGGAAACCCCTTTGAGGATGCATTTTGAGTCTTTGCAATCATATTTCTTTCTTTTTAAAAAAAATATATTTTATTTTATTTTTTAAAAATCTATTTTATTGATTTTTTACAAAGAGGAAGGGAGAGGGACAGAGTTAGAAACATCGATGAGAGAGAAACATCGCTCAGCTGCCTCCTGCACACCCCCTACTGGGGATGTGCCTGCAACCAAGGTACATGCCCTTGACCGGAATCGAACCTGGGACCCTTCGCTCCACAGGCTGATGCCCTGTCCATTGAGCCAGACCGGTCACAGCTGCAATCATCTTTCTTTAAGAAAAACATTCACGAGAAATATGCCTCTTTTGATAAAGTACTTAATCGTACAGGCTGGAACCCGCAGTTATTTCTCCCAATAAGGTGGCAACTGAAACCCTGGAGAAACATGGTTGAGTAGTTACTACAAGGAATCCAGGAGCCAGACCGCCTGTGGTCGTTTCCAGCTCTGGCACGTACTGGTTGGGTAACTTTGGTAAATGACTTAACCTCTCTTTGTTTCGGTTCCCCTACATGTCAAAATGGAGATAATGATGAGAAATATAAAACTGATAACAGTTTTACAGTTTTAGCCTCATGGTGATTTTCATTGCATCTGTAGGAACATTTACTTGATCAATATTCTTAAAAACTTTTTTTTTATTGATTTCAGAGAGGGAGGGAGAAGGAATGATGAGAGAAAATCATTGATTAGCTGCCTCTTGCATGCCCCACACTGGGGATTGAGCCGGCAACCCAGTCACGTGTTGTGACCAGGAATCGAACCGTGACCTCCTGGTTCACATAATTTATATACAAATCCAACAGATGTTTTAAATCATAATGCAGAAGATTTTATCTTCTCATAAAATAGTTCCTGTATTTGGTGCAGTAAAACAGTTAAACTTAAATCTGTATTTACAAAGCACATTCAGTCATTTAATTAGACATTATGTAATACGTCACTTTGATTTTACATTTTTGGACTAGTAAATATTTCTAAATTCTCCCCCATTTTCCTCTACTCCTTCCAACTACTAAACTAAACTATAGCAAGGTTTCCTCTTATGAGGCTGAAGGCTGTAATGTTCACCTCCCCACATACTCTTATTTTAATATATTTGTTTTGAAGATTCCTCTTTCCCTTAAAATATGCAAATTATTTTTTATATCCTTAAATATTTTTATGGAGCATGCTTTTGAATCAGTTCATAAAGTATCAAATTATTTTATGTCTCCTATTGTTAAATATTTAGATTTTAATTTATCCCATGTTTTAAATAATCTATGATGCTTGCAACCATTTTTTAAAAATATAAATTTTAATGATTTCAGAGAGAAAGGGAGGGGGAGAGAGAGATTGAAACATCGATGATGAGAGAGAATCATTGGTTGGCTGTCTCCTACATACCCCCCACTGGGGATCAAGCCTACAGCCTGGGCATGAGCCCTTGACAAGAATCGAACCTGGAACCTTTAGTTCCCACGCTGACTGAGCCAAACTGGCCAGGGCTCTTACAGCCATTTTTGATACAAATAATGTACTAGGAGAAAATTATGTTGGAAAATGAAAATACAAGGATTGAGGGTAGAAAGAGCTTTCTAGAAAGGAGGTCTACAGGACGATTTGGAGAGCAGCAGAGGACTGGCCTCCAACTCAGCTGGCTGCTTTTCCTATTGTCTCCATTCGTCTAACTGATGGAAATCACATATGTTGTGATTCTTTCACAGTTCTTCCTTCAATCCCAGACTTATAAAGACAGCTACTGGATTGGACTGTCATTTAATGAAGGGGAAAGTAAATGGGAATGGATTGACAAGAGCACATCTGGAATGTAAGTCTCTGAAATGCATCCAAACTATAACATTGGTGTTGGGGTTGGAAGTATTGTTTCTAAAAAGTATCTTCTCTCATTTCACACAGCTTAACTCATTTTCAAGTAGAGGTTATTGGTAAGAATAAGCAGAATGATTAAGAAAATGTTTGAAGAAGTACAGTTAAAAAAAGAGGAGTATCATGCAGAGTTTTTAATAATAAAATTAGGATGCTCAGAAGAATGTGTGATGAGGTACACAGTTTTAAAAATAAAGTGACATGAAATACTTGGATCATTCTGATTTAGCCACAGCGATCCCTCCTATAACCACAAATGAATATTTTGAGTATCCCCAAAATTCATTTGAAACTTTTTTTTAGTTTACATATCTATGCTTATATATTATTTATAAAATATAAATTTAAGCTAGTATATACACACGCAGACACCTTCCCCATAGTCCTATTTAGAAGTGTAGTATTTTGTAAACTCTTGGGTTTACATTAAGATATAATCTGCTGTCAAACTGTTCAATGATTTTTAAAAAATCGTAACTATTATATTTTTATTTCTAGAAATTCTGTTTTATGTTTTCTTTTTTAAAATTAAATTCTTTATTGTTGAGAATATTACACATGTCTCCTTTTCTCCCCATTGACCTCTCCCCACCCACTCACCTGTCCCCCTCTCCCCCCACACACACAGGCCCTCACCCCTACTGTCTGTGTCCATTGGTTATGCTTATAACTGTTTTATGTTTTCATCTCTCCTTGCTAGTTACTCATATTTTCAAGCTGTTGTTTATTTCCTTAATGATATTAACATCTTATTTTATACTTGATATGTAATCATTCTAATATTTGAAGTTTTGTGGGTCTAATCTATTGTTTCTGCTGGTTGCCATTCACAATGCATTTTCTTTGTAGTGTTTAGTGATAGTTTTTTTTTTCTTTTTGAGTTGTTGTGGAAATTATTTGAGAACTGAGAAGACAATGACTTCCTCGAGAAATAATTTGCTTTTGTTGGATGCCTTCGGGCATTATGAATCTGGGCCACTTCTAATTCTAAAGTTGGGCCCTGCAAGTCACGTAGTTCTGGGCTGCAAACCTACACAAGGTGTCATGCAGGAAATTGCCTTGATGTAATTAAGGCCTGTGAGTACCGACCCCAGGCAAACTATCTCAGAGGTCACAGAGCAGAAGGCTCATGGGTCATTACACCCATCACGTTCTGCAAAGGGGAAGAAATGGGATAGCTTGCCACACTCAGGTGGGGTTGAGTAGGTGGTCACACTCAGGATAAAATGAAAGCAAATGCAGGGATCACTTGAATTCTGGGTTGCACAGTCTTCGTATGGCCTGCCTCAATCTGCTGCAAAACCCTTGCATGCTGGTGTGGTTTCTAGAGCTGACTTGAGGTTTGAGTAATGGGCAGAAGGTTCTTGTGGCCGGCATACCACCTTTTCTGTATGGGGGACATGCCTGACCACAGCTGCAGCTTTCCAGTTAATCTGATGAGCAACCATAGGTTTTGTTTGTTTGTTTGCGGGCCAGAATAAGTGTCACCAATGGATGGTGAGTTTAAGACCTCATGAATGTTGAGGATTATGTGCATCGTTACAAGTGGTGTATGATATTTAGTATTTAGATGATTCTTTCTTCCTTTTCTATGTTCAGCACACATAAGCTCTACTTACTGTATCTATATTTCAACATGTCTCCTGGTTGCTAACGTACTTATCCCTATTTAACATACCTTATGTGTTCTGCCCGTACCTCACAAGCTGCTGAGTGTCATTTGCCTTACTTGTTTCTTTCCCTTTTATCCTGCAGCAGATTTGAACCTATTTAAATTATACAGCAAAAGCAAATTACACGAGGGATGGTTTATGATTTTGGATGCTTAGGTGGGCTTGTTCTGTTGGTCTTCTACTTAAATCTAAGGTTTGAGACAGTTCTAAGCTATTTATACTGAAGATATATCCCCTTGGCATCTCAACCCTATGTAGCCTGTCTTCTGTTTAGGACAGCGGGTGGAATTCCTTATTCGACACACTCACCCTTCTGGGTTCCCATCCTTCGCTTAATTAATAACAGCATGCGTGCGAATTTGCTTCTTGCCTGCCAGTTCATACATTTATTCAAGAAGGTTTAAATTATTTTTGTAATCAGCAGCTTTTATTTTTTTAATAGAAAGATTTCTGGCACCTAATCCACCACTTTTCTTAAGTAGAAGTCCCACTTTTAGACATTTTTCAATGGATTGCCATGTTTTAGCTAATGATTAGCTATGGGACTGGGAAGAAAAAGAAACTATGATTAACATTTGTGTAATCCTGGTCTGCAGGCAACTGACTTAAAAATTATGATTTATGTTATTGTAAGCTTCAGTTGACTACACATGTTTTCTGTTTTACAGTAATATTTCAATAATGAGTTGGACCTTCGGGAGAAGAAAATGTGCATTTTTAACCTCAACAAGAATAACAAATATTGATTGTTCTAACACCTACAATTGTATCTGTGAGAAGAACAATGTTGTTAATGACATTCGCTATTAATGAATATACTAAGAGGAAACGGTAAAATGGAATTTTGCCATTTTTAGTGTGTTTCTGTAATAATCTGTGATTACTTAACCAAGTAATGTTTTTGACTGCAGGACTTAGTCCACTGCAGAAACAGAGATGAGCTGGAAGAGAAGAAAATGCTCTTTTGGACAACGATTGGAGAGATCAAACGTCATTGGTCTTCTTGAATAAGAGGGGAAGATTTTGCTTTTGGAGAGTAGTTACCTCTCTGATTAATGGACCTGTGGAATTTTCTGTTTCTCTTTCCTGGAACTACACACAGAAACAATTAGAAAACTCATAAATACCTGGATCTTTTCCTTATTTGTAGGATAAGTCATTGCAATAACCTCTGATTTTGAGAGATAACACAATTAAAAACTAAAAAATAATTATCTTCCCCCCATCTAGATGCTAATCTCTCATCTTTAAAAATATTTTTTTGCTGTAATTTCAAACTTACTGAGTAGTTAAAACAATAGCATAAGAATCTCTCATTTAACCTTTACTCATAGTTATCATTTGTTTATATTTTACTATCTGCACTTTATTACATGTTCTCTCTCTCTCCTCCTCTCCTTTCTCTCTCCCCCCCTCTCTCTCTCCCTTGCTGATCCATTTGATAATAAATTAGGAACATTATGTCTCTTTAAGTCTTTTACAAAAATAGGAACTTAGTCTTGTATAACCACAGCACAATTATCAAAATCAGGAAATTTAGCATTGATATAGTACTATGCTTTTGTCTACAGTCCATATTTAAATTTTGTCAACTGTTTCAACAATGTTATTATAGTTGTGCTTCCTCCATATTCACAATCATGCAATGTATTTAGTCCTGATGTCTCCTTAGTCTCCTTTAATCTGGGACAGTTCTTCATGCTTCCACGGACTTTCTTGACCTTCACATTAAAAAAAATAATCAACCTTATTGAGTTATACTTTGTATGCAATAAAATGCATCCGTTTAAGTCACAAGGTCAATAAAATGCATCCATTTAAGTCACAAGGTCAGTGTGTTTTTGACAAATGTATATATTTCTTAAATACCATCAAATCAAGATTTATACCATTTTCACCATCTCCAAAAGTTCCTTTTTGCCCCTTTCCACTCACCTGGACCCAGGCAAGCAGTGATATGCCTTCTGTCACTATAAATTATTTTGCCTATTCTGGAATTTCACACTTCATGTGCTCGTTTTTGTCTGAACTTTCTCAGCATCTTTTTGAAATCAGGTTTTCTCATATCAATAGGTTATTCTTTTTGCTACTGTGTAGTATTCCATTGTACAGATATATGACAATTTGTCCATTTATCTATGAGCATTTGATGTGTTTCCAATTTTTGACTATTATTAATAAACCTGCCATGAACATTTATGTGCAAGTAACTGTGTGGACATGTGTTTTCGTTTCTTTTTATTGAACACCCAGGAGTTGGTTGCTGAGTCTTATGGCAAGCGCATGTTTAGTTTTATAAGAAGCATCTAGATTGTTTTCCAATGTGGCTGCATCATTTTACCTTTGTAGTAGCAACAAATGGGAGTTCAATTGTCTCCATGTAATTGCCAAATCTCGTTGTCAGGCTTTTAAATTTCAGCCATAACAATGGGTGTGTAGTGGTATCTCGTTGGGGTTTTCATTTGTATTTCCCTGAAGAATTAAGCATTTTTTCATTTGTTTATTGCTATTTATATACCTTTGAATGTGAAGTATCTATTCAATATTTTGCCATGTTTCTTTTTAAAATTGGCTTTCTGTCTTCTTATTGTAGAATCATGGGAGTTCTTTATAGAATTTGGATACAAATTCTTTGTTAAATATATGTATTACAAATACTTTCTCCCAGGCTTCGTGTTGCCTTTTCATTTTAATAGTGTCTTTCAAGAGGTGAAGTTTTAATGTTTTTGATGAAGCTTAATATATATTTTTTTTCTTTTATTGTCCTAAGAAATCTTTGCCTATATCAAAATCACAGTGGTTTTTGTCTCATGTTAGCATCCAGAAGTTTTATAGTTTTAACTTATACACTTAGATTGTACACATTTCAAATTAATTTTTGTGTGTGAGAAAAGGGTAGAGGTTCACTGTTGTTCCATGCTGATATTCAGTTGATTTTGCACTACTGTTGTAAGACTTCGCTTTCCTCTATTGAATCACTTTGGTGCCTTTGTGGAAAATTAATTGACTAACTGTGTGGGTCTACTTCTGGATTCTCTATTCTGTCTCAGTGATCTATAGGTCTATTCTTAAAGTAATGCCATACTGTCTCAATACTGTAGCTTTACAGTATGTCTTGGTATTAGATGTGTTGATCCTCTACATTTGTTCTTTTTCGAAAGTATATTGGCAACAACAAAAAAATAAACAACCCAATAAAAAAAATGGGCAGAGGTCCTGAACAGATATTTCTCCCAATAGACATTCAAAGAGTGAATAGATCCTATAGAATAAAAGCCTAATATGCTAAATGTCTGGTCACCCAGTCAGCTGTTCAATAAGATCTGCACCCTTTCCACTATGGGAGCCCTCAGGGGAGTCTGCTCTAATCTGGGAGTTTCTGTCTGTCTTTGCAATCATATGAATGAATTGTCTGAGACCCCCCAACTCAGTTTGGTTTGTTGCTCACAGAATAATGGAGGCAATTTTGTTTTTCTTTGCTTCATTGGAGGAGATTTCCTGGAAGTTTTAGGATATCTTCCCTTTAATTTTTCCTAGACACTCTGATTTTACTTATGTCTCTCATCTTTGCTTTCCCTCCATCCCCTACTGCAACAGAAATTTGCTCCAGGCTTACTTTGCTCTAGGGTCTAGGAGATCCATCTGCCACCAGAACTATGATTCCCAGCATTCCTGGTGCTTCCTGTGCTAGGAGTGACCAATGGAGCCACATCCTTCCCAAGCTGCCGGCTCTCCCGCTTCTGCTCTCTGCCAGGCGCCTGTGTATGCAAATTAACCCAACAAATATGGTGGGTTAATTTGCATATTCAGCCTGATTGCCAGGTGAGTGTCAATTTACATACTTCTCTTTTATTATATAGGATATGTAATAACAGTGTTGGAAAGGTTGTGGAGGAGAAGGAGCCCTCACTCATTGCTGGTGGGAATCCAAACTGGTACAGCCATTGGGGAAAGTAGTATAGATGTCCCACCAAAAATTGAAGTTTCCATATGAACCAGCAACTCCTCTTATGGGTGTCTACCTGAAAAATTTGAAAACATTTATTTGCAATGATATATGCACTCCTATTTTCATTGCATCATTATTCACAGTGACCAAGACAATGAAACAACAGAAATATCATGCCCTCCTATAGAAGACTGGATAAAGACTATGTGGTACCTGTATACAATTAAATACTACTCAGCCATAAGAAAAGGTGAAATATTACCATTTGCGACAACATAGGTGGATTTTGAGATTATCATGCTAAATGAAATGTCAGAAAGTCAAGAACCATATTCTTTCATTCATATGTGGGATAAAAAACTGAAAGCAACAAATGAACAAACAAGAAACAAACAAACAAAGACATGGCAACAGCACAGTGGTTACCAGAGGGAAAGGAGGGTGGGAGGATAGTGAAGGGTGGAAGGGTCGACTATATGATTGTGGAAGGAGATTTGCCTTTGGGTAGAGGAGACACAATGCAATATACAGATGATATGTTATAGAATTGTACACCTTAAGCCTGTATCATTTTATTTACCAGCGTCACTCCAATAAATTCAATTAAAAAAATGGTGAAGCTTCCTTTGGGTACCTGAAAGGAATAATATCTACTACTTTTAGTCACATAACAATGATTTAAAAAATAAAACACGTGATGATTTGCCAAAAGAAAAAGTATATTGACTATTCTGGAATCTTTCATTTTCTCAAAATTTCTTAAAAAATGATTGATTGGGATTGCTTTGAATCTGTAGATTAATCTGGGAGAATTGATGTCCTAACAATATTGAGTATTAAAATTCATAAGCATGATTTATTTTTCCATTTAGTTAGGTCTTTAATGTCTCTCAACAATGTGGTGCATTTCAGGATATAGATCTTATACGTATTTTTTTAACTTTATATTTTTGATCCTGTTGTAAAGACATTTAATATTTTTCCAAATTATTTATTGTTGGTTTATAGAGAGAAAGCTGTATTTCTGTAAATTATCTTAACTTATTATTCCTAGTAGCTAAAAAAATTCTTTGTAGATTTCAAAACTAGGAGAGTCCAAATCTAAAGCTAATGGGTGGGACTATATATCACTTGGAGGCCTGATATTTGAAGTGGATACTATGACTACTTGGGTTTTGTGTTGTATTTGAAGAAAAAAATTCTCCTATCCTTCTAGATTCTAAAACTAAATTGAGATGAGACAGATTAACAGGCCAAAAACCACATTGACTTCTATATGAAAGGGGGATCCATAAGAATATGGAGTCAGGCAATCAAAGCTGATAGCTATTCTGAGCTAAGTTGAAGGGCATAGGGGTCTGGGACTTCAAAGTGGAGGGAAACAATTTATACCTCAAAAACCCCACATTTTGTTGTTGTTGTTTTTATGAAGCTGTGGCCAGCCTGAAAATGTACCATCGTGTACTTCCTGCAAAAACAAATGTTTGGTAAATGAATGTTTGTCACGTACAGACAATGGGACGCAGAGAGGACTTGGATCTCCAGGTCCTGTCGAGCTATTCCCCCCTTCTACGCTTCTCCCCAAGCCCACCACATCCAGCCTATGTTCTTCTAAGTTATTCTAATAATAGCTCTCTTCCTGGAACAGGCCCTCTATTATTTTAATCAGTGAAGGGGAGGAGAATGAAATACTTCCTGAGTTTTCTGTTTCTCAAAAATAATCAGCCTGAAAAAGAGACATATTTTGAGGTAGCAAGTTTTGCTCCCCTGCAGCACCTGTCCTTGGGGGAAGGAAGGGGGGAGAGGGAGAGAGCCTCTTTCTTGGTATAGCAGATATTGCCTCATGTTAGATGAAGCATAAAGTTGTTACATAGACTTAAATATGAATGCAAGGATGGCTATGGGTGCTGAGGGGGCATATGCCTCTCAGCCTGTTTGTGCTCAGATCTCTTCCTCCCAACCCCCAGCCCCCCACCCCCCATCCACCCAGCTTTGCCTTGAAGGGCAGCCAACCCCTTCAGGCTGCATTACCCAGTGTCTTAACCAAACAAAGCTCCAGGTGAAACTTAAATGCTCTCGATGCTTGACAGGGCAGCAAAAATGAGGAAAAAGGGAAGTTCAGTGCGGGATGATGGGAAGCCAATTCCAGGTGATGCACACTTGGGCTGGCCACTGCTCCATGAGGAAACAGAGCTGGTCACTTGACTATAGGGAAGGCGGCTGCACAGAAGCACTGTAATTGTGAACAGTACCTGGAAGGGAGGAGTGGAGAGGAAGTGTGTGTGTCGATTTCACCTCGTTTCCCATTGGTTACAGTTCATCCGAAATGCAGACATACCTGCACGTCCAGCATGCACAGCTGCTGGTAAATCTAGCTCTCAGCCCTCCATTGTGGTGCTTCCCAGGGCCTGGACATGGCGGTCAGAGCTACACAGTTCATTTGTAGACTTCAGACGGTGGAAACACTCAGCTTTGCCTGTAAGTAATCACTGACAGGACAACAGTGTAAAAGCAAGTGACATAAGCTCGTTGGAGAATCCTAGAAGGTACATAAGATGTATCCAAGTAAAACCAGGCTCCCAAGTTCAAGTGGGTTTTGTCAATAGGAAATTGGACGATGGGAGAAAGGGTAATTTTAATCCTGCTCTATTTGTTTCCTACCTAGCTTCTGTGAGTGATCCTGACTCCAAAGAACCACCTCCTTTTATCCTTAGCTTAGGAAGTAGAGAGGCTTTCTGTATTGTTAAACTCTTTGTTTTCTTATTGATTCCTGGGTGGTTTCTTTGCATCATCTTTGTACCTTCTTCATCAATTCTCTGAGTTAAGTTCTTCTGCTTTCATACTCAGAGATTTCTGTTTTCCTTGCGGAACTCTGACTAATCCTATAAAATAAAAGCCTAGGTTGTGTCATGCCCTCATGTGACGTCATCACAAGATGGCCACTACCAGATGGCCGGCAGGGGAGGGCAATTGTGGGTGATCAGGCTGGCGAAGGAGGACAGTCAGGGGCAACTGGGCCTGCAAGGGAGAGCAGTGGGGGTAATTGGGCCAGCAGGGAAGGACAGTTGGGGGCAATCAGGCTGGCAGGGGAGGGGAGTTGGGGACAATTGGGCTGGCAGGGGTGCAGTTAGGCATCAATCAGGCTGGCAGGGGCGTGGTTAAGTGGCGATCAGGCTGGCAGGCAGAAGCAGTTAGGGGCAATCAGGCAGGTGAGTAGTTAGGACTCAGCAGTCCTGAATTGTGAGAGGGCGTCTGACTGCCAGTTTAAGCCAGATGCCACTGCAGGGATTGGGCCTAAACTGGCAGTCGGACATCCCCTGAGGGGTCCCAGATTGTAGAGGGTGCAGGCCAGGCTGAGGGACACCCCTCCCCCAATGCACGAATTCCATGCACCCAGCCTCTAGTACACATATATTTTCTCATTTTATGATTCCAACAATCCTATAAGCTAATACCATTAGCATAATTTTATAAAGGATGAAAGCAGAGCTTAGTAAGATTATTCAATTAAATAGTTGGAGTTGGGTTTGAATCCTGGCTTCCTGACAGTGATGTAGCTCTGATCTTTAGTTTTAGCTGAGCTATCTTCATGTTATCTCCATAGGTTATGAGTAATTACTACCAATAATAATTGAGTATAATGAATATTTTTCTGGGTACAAAAGCAGGTATATATGTTCTCATAGGCATTTAAAAATGGTAGGCACAATGCTTTCATGCAAGTATGATGTTAATTATTTAAAATAGTCTGTTACAGTAGCAGTAAGACCAAGAGGAGACCCAAATTGAACCTGATTCTTAAAAAAAGTTGAACCTGAACCTGATACATTATCAGCAGGTGGGTGCTGACTCATGATGTGAAGAGATGGTTATCAGAAACCAATAGCGTGGAACTGGTTGTTTTCAGATTTTCCTTCTTAGATTTTTATCTGCCACATTTGTCAGAATCTCAAAGTAGAACCCAGATATTTTCCACAAAAATCCCCGAGATAATTCAGTGTTCTGAGTGGTTATCGGGCCCTTGGAAACCTCTATGCTCAATGCAGGTGTTTTACCCATTACAGGCTCCCATCATGAGTTTTATGTGGCCTCATATGCTTTTTTCTTTCCCACTTTTCTCTTGGTAATTAGCGTAATGGCACGTCCTCGTACAGTTGCTCATGTTCCAGCCCAGTTAGAATGAACTGTCCACTTTCCTGTTCAGTTACACTCCTTTGTCCCCTATTATGTCACACTGGATTGCATTAGGCAAGTGTCTGTTCATCCAAATTGCACTGAAAATGGTTTTTACACCCTCTTTCCTAATTTGTACCCATTTTATTGCCTCACGTGGTAGCAGTTTGCTTTGGTTGTGAATGAAAGCAACACAAAGCAAACATACTGGTGGGTTTTACCGGGGAGATCTGAGAAGACAAGTGAGCATTACAAAAGAAGACATCTCCTTGGGTGAGTAGGAAACAACTGTCTTCCAGTGGCGAGAAGTGCAAGCAAAGGAGCAGTAGCTCTGATTTCATTTGAAAACCCTCAGGGTGTTTATTAGGATGAAACGAACAGAGAAGTAAGGCCATATATACTTTAGGTGTCAAATATGCAAAAGATACTTCAAAGCTAAATAACGGGGACATTTGTAGAGTTCAATTTTACTCAAGAAATATTAATTAAACAACTACTGTGTATAGAAAACTGCGGTAAGTACTAGATATTCAAAATGGTAAAACAAAATAAAACAAAAAGCTAGCTACATTTTCACCTTGGTGCCCAGCAAATGACTCAAGCTTGTATGGGTTATTGGCAGTGGCTCTCGAGATTTCCTGAGCACAGGGTTCGTCTGGAGAGTTCGTTAAAAGGCAGATTTGACCCCATTCATTCTGATTCTTAGTTGAGGGGGGCGGGGCAGATTGGACAAACAAGCACAAAAATGCAGCTTCAGGGCGGCACAACTTTGATTCCCTTCACATAACACATTGTTCATGAGGAACAGCACAGTGACTGCATTATGTCATGTCACTGCATTGTGTGGGGGAACAGAAAATATTCATACTTGTCCTTCTGTTTTCAATGTGCTTCTGGCTGGGCTAATTATCAAATTAACAGAGACAGATTAACAAGAGAACAATCAAATTTCAATGGGTTCCTCTTCTCAAAGGAGAGGGGAATTCACACTGAATTAGTAGAAATGGACTTAGGAAAAACGGGGGCGGGGGGAGAAATCAGGGTCATTCTGGATTTATTGTCACTGTGGCTACAAATTGTGTTCTTCTAACCTGGTGTACAGTACACAGAGGAGGTGGTGCGCTACAGAGCAAGATGGTTTAAGGTTACAAACAACACAAGACAAACAGGAAACCCTTGTGATTTGTGGCTTCGAAATAAGAGGGTCTTAAATCTCTCAGGCAGCCAAATTGCAGCTTCTCAGCTGACCTTTTCCCTTACAGCTCTGCTTTCGTGTATTCTGACCTGCTCTTTTAATACTTTTCCAGTCACAGTAGGAGGAGAGCTTCTTCAAGATGATAGTCTTTTGTCTTAACACCTTATAGTTTTGCTTCCTACAATGTAAACAATTTCTCCTTCCGTTATTGGTACAGCAGCATCCCCCAAGCTTACAGAAGACCACAAATGGTGAGGAATTCCAACATAAACTTCACCAAAGGAGGGTTTTCAAAGGAATTCTCATAAAAAGGAAGAACATTTACTCAAATATGACTTTTATTGACAACCAATTCTGCTATTGTAGGGATGTAGAAATTGTAGTAATTTTTTTCTTAAACAATAATGGTTCTCCTTTCCCCATATCTTATCTCAATATATTTCTTTAGTTTCCAATAATGATGGAGGGAGATGTTTACACAGAATGAAGTCTCATGATAAAAGGAAGAAAATACAATCCAGAACTTCCGACAGGAAATATGATTTTATTAAGCATCTATTTTCACAAAATCCTAAAATCATAGGTTTGAACAGAATCTTTACAGGTTTAACAAGCCAATCTCTCTATATAGAAAAGGCTAAGCGACCATCCGACCATGCAACCATCTGACTGGTAGCTATGATGTATAATGACCACCAGGGGGCAGATGCTCAACACAGGAGCTGCCAAGCTGTGGTGACTTGGCAGCAGTGGTTCTTGGGTGGCGCACTCCAGAATCAGAGAGGAAGAAGCCAAATTCTGGGGTGTGTCACCCAAGAACTACCCTCTCACAATCCAGTACCCCTTGAGGGACATTGGAGAGCTGGTTTTGGCCCGATCCCTGCCGTCCAGGCTGAGGGACCCTACCTCCTGAAGGGACTGCTCATTCTGCAGATGCCCTTCGAGCCATGGTGCCCCAGCTGCAGCCAGCCAGGGAGGGACTGTGGGAGGTTGGCTCTAGGGAGTGTCTGGCCTGTCTTGCTCAGTCCTACCCTGCCGGCCACCTTCTAATTAATTTCCTCTTAATGTGCACGAATCCATGCACTGGGGCACTACTTAATTTATAAACTTTTCTCTATAACTTCCCTGCCAAGTGGTTATCTATTGTGTTTGAACACCTTCAGGGAAATATAACTCATTTTTTTCTTGAAGGTAGTCAGTCACAGACCTTCACTGCTTCTAGGATATTTTTCTTTATTCCAAATCAAAGTATTTTTTCTTGCATCTGATATTCACAAACACTACTTATAACTCTTTTTACTGGTAAAAAAAAAAAAAAAGGAGCAATTCTCATAACTGTCTTATAACTTCTGAGGCTGAGTCCAACATCCAGAGCAACAGGTCATCATCTCTTCCTGGGCCTGTGAATCCTATATAATAAAAGCCTAATATGCTAAGTGTTCAGTCATCCAACCAATCAAATCAAAATATGCTAATGATATGCTAAGGCCACTCAACCACTCACTATGATGTGCACTAACCACAAGAAGGGAGGCAGTTGACAGTTTGACCAGTTACTATGACATGCACTGACCATCAGGGGGCAGATGCTCTGACCAGTAGGTTAGCTTGCTGCTGGGGTCTGGCTGATTAGGACTGAGTGAGATGGGCTAGACACATCCTGGTTCTCCTCCCCACCCCTCACCCCCCATCAGCTGGACCCCATCTGTGCACAAATCCATGCACTGGGCCACTAGTTAATTATGTTAGAGAAAATACAGGAAACATCATCTTGCTTTATTTGACATGGAGTCAATGTATACTTGCTACTTATAAGCCTTTTATTATTTAGAAAGGTCTATTCTAATGTCAGGGAATTGTGTACATGCCTTATGCAGTAATGTGTGGTTCCTTATCACCATTCTTCCAATCGTTCTCTTCTGACCATCCTTCACAGTAATCCCAGTGGGGACTGTAAGCTGGGCTTATTTCCTACATCAGCTGACGGCCTTCCCAGTGGAAGCAATAACAGAAAACATCTTGGCCTTTATGGCTTTGGAGATCTTCTAGAAACTCTTTGCGTATAAAAATCTGAATTGTCATTATTTTTGCTCTTATAGTTATAACAGTCGTAAAATAATATCAAAGAAAATAAAAAAATATGCTGTCATTTGCTGTGAGTGGCGTTGGGAAAGGGGGCCTAGGACAAACATGACTCATACCTTCCTACTTGAATGATTTATTAAATGTTAAAATTCTGTACATTAACCATTTATTCCTAGATATTGTAAGAAGTCGTTATTTGCTGATAGATATTTACATATATAAAATTAATAATAATCAAGGGTAGACATGCCCATTAAGTAACCCTGAAGCAGAGACTGTAACACATGCATGGTAGGTTTCCATGAAAAGATTTTCTTAAATTCATCTTTTTCAGTGTCTTTATTGAGCAGTGTTCACGTCACACTGCAGTCATCTCCAATAATTTCATGCTTCTGTATTTTTTGACCAATATAACTAATATTTGTTTTATTGGAACACTGCTTCAATAATATATTTTTTAAAATTAATTTCAGAGATGAAGGGAGAGGGAGAGATAGAAACATCAATGAGGACAGAAAATCATTAATATCATTGATCAGCTGCCTCCTGCATGCCCCACTCTGGGACTTGAGCCACAACCCAGGCATATGACCTGACCAGGAATCAAGCCTTGACCTGGTCCGTAGGTTGATACTCAATCACTGAGCCATGTCGGCCAGCCTGTTGCAATAATACTTTTAATTTATACATGAATTTCTTTATTTGGTTTAGCATCCCAATCTGCTCTTACTTTAAAAACACAATGGTTATTGCAGGTTAACTATGTTCCATGTGCTACACTAGGTGGCAGTGACACTTAAAAGATATTGTTTTGGTTGTTGTGTATTGCAATGGTTTCTTCTACTAAACTAAAATTAAATTTAAAAAAATTCTCAACAATGGAAATTATGATCAAATACCTATCGTAGTGCATTTGAGATGTCAAAAGGAGGCCAGTCTGAGAGGACATTACAGATAGTGGGGAGCGTGACGGAAAATGAACATGCAGACATGGTCAGAGGCCGGATAATGAGATAGCTTTGGTTGTTTAAGATCAAAAGGAAGCCATTAAAAGCTTTTTAATGGATAAGAAAAAGAATCCGGGATCTTGGAAATTTAGGTGATTTCATGTTTTGAAAAAGCAAAAATTAAGTTGTTACCAGCTAATAAGGAAACATTTTACACAAATTTCATGGAAGTCAGCTTAAAGGGGCTTTTCTGGGGGTAAATTGTGATGCTCTGAGCTTTAATAATAATAATAAATTAATTAAAACTGAGGAACGTTTTACATGGCTTGTTCATAATTATACTTAGAAAATTTTGCAGACATAGGTAGTTGTAATCTGAAAGCAGAAATATAATAGATTATATATTTAAATTAATTTTTCCTGTTTGAAAACACCTGTGTTTATAAAGTATAAGGAAGTTTTAGTTAGCTATATAAGTAAAGAAAGGAAAATATTGGGAACTGTAAGCCAAATAGTTCAGAAAAAGTAGAACCAAAAGCAGGATGATCATATACAATAAGAAAGTAGGAAGGGAAAAGTGTACAATATTACTTTGTTTTAAAATGATGATCTAGCTAACTATATTAAAAGGGAAACTAAACACAAAACTTTGATTCCTCTTTACTAGGACATAGAATTTCTAAGTGGCCCTAAATTTAAATCATGCAACAATGCATATGTAATTCAAAATAGTACTAACACATTATATCAATATATCTTAATAGGATCATGCATAATGAAATGTTGGCTAAGTGAGATTTAAAACATACCACTTGTAATGAATATTTTAGCTTATAAAAATCCAAAACCTATGTGAAAGGTGAGAATTTAAAATGTTCTATGGTTATTTAAAAATATATTTTTATTGATTTCAGAGAGGAAGGGAGAGGGAGAGATATAAACATCAATCATGAGAGAGAATCATTGATTGGCTGCCTCCTGCACACCCCACACAGGGATCCAGCCCAAAACCTGGGCATATGCTCTGACAGGGAATTGAAACATGACATCCTGGTTCATAGGTCAATGCTCAACCACTGAGCCATACCACCTGGGCTAAAATGCCATATTTTTACAACAAATGAAGTTTAACTCCAAAGTAAGTGCTAACTTGGTGGCCTGCTACTTAAGTTAAATCCCTGTTGGAAAAACAAACAGCTCCCAAACTCTGACTAAAAACCAGTTGTTTGGAAAACCATTTAATGAAATATTTTGCTGTTTGGTCTAGAGACATTATTGCAAGCTCAGAAAAGTATCAGAGGATGTAGTAATGCAACTATTGAAAAGAACAAATCTAATGATAGCTGTAAAGAAATAGAAAACATTATAGGAATAATGAAGAAGGTGAAGTTTAAAAGCTGTGATTATATTTTAGCACTAGAGGCCCGATGCATGAAATTCGTGCAAGGGGCTTGGCCCTTGAAGCCCTGGCTTCATCCAGAAGGTCGTCTGGACAGTTGTTCTGCTGTTTGGTTAATTAGCATATTAGCTCTTTATTATACAGAATAAGTTTAAACATAAGAATAACAATAGATTTTGTAATTATTTTGTTTGTGTATGTTTGCTACTTAAGATGGTTGAAGTGTTCAAAAGAGTTAGCTAGACTGACTCTCTAATTGCAGATTAAATTTTGTATGGGACGGAATTTGAGTAATTACATTGAAATTAATGTTCAAATGCTTAAATAGGTTTCAAATTCTCTTTATTAGTAGACTAGTGGCCCAGTGCATGAAATTTGTGCATGGGGGGGTGGAAGGGGGGGTTGTCCCTCAGCCCGGCCTGCACCCTCTCCAATCTGGGACCCTTTGGGGCATGTCTGACTGCCAGTTTAGACCCTAAACCGGCAGTTGGACATCCCTCTCGCAATCCGGGACCGCAGGCTTCTAACCGCTCATCTGCCTGCCTTGCCTGGCCTGATCACCCTTAACCACTATGTCTGCTGGTCTTCTTGCCCCCAACTTCCCCCCCTTGCCAACCTAATTGCCCCCAATTGCCCTCCCCTCCTGGTCTGATCACCCCTAACTGCTACCATGGATTTGTCCAGAAGGTTTCCCGGTCTCGTTAGCATATTACCCTTTTATTAGTATAAATTAGCTATTTCTGTGTAATAAATTACCCTACAATTTATCTTATACCTTTTCTGGATTAGCAGCTAGTCATGGCTCAGCTGGGTGGCTGACTCAGGGTGTGGACACCTGGCTGGGGTCTCATCTCAAGTAGTGATTAGGATCTGCTTGCAAACTCACTTACATGGCTGTTGGCTGGCTTCAGGTCCTCACTGGCTGTTGATTAGAGAAATCAATGACCTCTCCATACAAAGTCATTGATATTCATATCGTAACAGTTTGTTTCCTGTTGAGGTGGGGTGGAGATGGAGAAAGATATGGAAACCATAGGCCTGGGAAGAGGATTACACAATGGCATGAATCCCAGGAAGCAGGGGTAATGATTGGGGCCATTTTAGAGGCTGCATACACAATTAGATATCATACATTTTATAAAACAGGGATGACTCAATTTATAAATATGAGGAAATACTTTTTGAGCTAATGATTCCACTTCCAAAAAATTATCTTCAGAAAATAATTGTGCAAATAAAATGCTATATACATTTAAATTTTTACTTCAGGATTCTTTAAATTGCCAAATACTAGAGAAAAATCTTGTTTCCAGTTGTAGTGTGAGGGATTAGAAATAGATGATACAACCATACAATTGAAAAATATAAAAACTTTAAAATTATTTTTATGAAGCATCCAAAAATATTATAAATGCTTCTGTCATAACATTAATGAAAAAATGAGATTATAAAATAAGGTGTTATTCTTATAATGTATAAAATATGCATAGGATAGATGGATAGGAAACATATTGAAATAATTTTATAAGATGATTTTAAGGCTATTTTTTCTTTTTAGATGTTTTGTGTTGCCCCAATTTTCAACCATGAGTAGCTGGAAATAGCATAAAATGTTATTAACAAGAAGAAGTCAAGTGTGAAAACAACAAAGCAAGGGAACAAAAGCTTTTTGTGCTTACCATAATTTAAAATTCTCTGTCTTCTACTGTGCTCAGCCATAAAAATATTTATTTATTTTGTAATCATCTATTTATGTTTAATACCAGACATTGCACTGTTAGCTACACAAAAGTGAATGAGACAAAAATTCAGCATTTACTAAATGTATAATCAACTTGGATATATGTGTGTGTGTGTATATATATACATTTATATATATTTACATATATATATATATATATGCTAGAGGCGCTAAGGATGTCCGACTGAAGGCTTAGGCCCACTCCCCAGGGAAGGGGGCCTTAGCCTTCAGTTGGACATCCCTTGAGGTCTCCCAGAGTGTGAGAGGGCACAGGCTGACCTAAGGGACCCCCTTAAGTGCATGATTTCATGCACTTAGGGGGGTGCTTCAGCTATTGTGGATTTTTTTATTTTTATTTTAAATTCTATCAAGGTTCTATTGTATTTCAATTTTGTTAAGGTTGTATGATTTCATGCACAAGGTTGTGTGATTTTGCGAACGATGTCTCTAGTTATACACAAATCTGAGAATGTAATATTAGGGAAAAACAATGGCAAGACAATTTAGTCTATTATTGGTTTCAGACAAAATTTCTAATCACATGTATATGTGTTTATATATATGTGCACATATGTACAATGAAGTAATTAATGATAAAAACAGCTTCAGTGTGTTATTATAACATCAATGATACATATTTGTTTGTAGAGTTTGTTTAAAAAAAGCATACTTTTAAGTTCTTGGTGAAGCTAACTAAAAAGAAATAAGTACAAACTTATACAATTTTGAGATTGAAATTAGTGTTAAAATGTAAATAAGTCCAGCTGGAGAGGCTCAGTGGTTGAGCAACAACCTATGAACCAGGAGGTCATAATTCCATCCCTCATCAGGGCACATATTCAGTCCCTGGTGGGGTGGCATGCAGAAGGCAGCCAATAAATGATTCTCTCTTGTCATTGATGTTTCAGTCTCTCTCTCCCTGTTCCTTCCTCTGAAATCAATAAAATATATATTTTTAAAAATTAAAAATAAAAATAAAAAATGTGAAATGTAAAAAAATGTGTCCTCAGAGATAGTGTCATTTGTATTATATTCATCTAATATATCTACTATTCTTTGTGGAGAAAGCAAAATCAGAATTATTGCACTTTTAATAGAAAAGCACATCTATACTAATAAAAGAGTAATATGCTAGACTGTATAGACCAGACGTCTTCTGGGTATCATTCCGGACACCCTTTCTGACAAAGCAGGGGGCATGGCCAGCCTGCAAACTGCCCACAGCCCTTCGCCCAGGCCTGTCACACCCCCAGCAGGATCCACCCTGATTGAGGCCCCTTTCAGGGCAGACCAGCAGGCCCCCACCTGTGCACCAGACCTCCTTCCTACATAATAAGGGTAATAATATGCAAACTGACCCTAATGGCAGACCGACCAGAATGACTGCTGGACTAGTCACTATGAGGTGCACTGACCACCTCTTGGTCCCTTTCTCTGGCCAGCAGACTCTGATCACCTGATGGTCATCCACGGCGGGGGCAGGGCCAGCAAGCGGGCAGGTACAGCTAACCTCTCAGTCCCTTCCTTTGGCTGTCAAGCACCGATCACAGGGGTGGCCGGCAGAAGGGGGTGGGGCCAGCTGCAGGCAGCTGGGGAAGATGGCCCTGATCGCAGGCCAGGCCTAGGGACCTACCCATGCACGGATTTCATGCACCAGGCCTCTAGTATTTAATATTTGCAAATGGCAATTGACTTACAAAAATGGATCTTCAAAGCTATACAGCTTAGAAGATAATGCATGTTTATTGTCTTCAGATATGTTGACTCTAGCACAGGTTTTCTGAAACTATGCAGTGCTTTTTAAAATTATACTCTGCACTCTTCAATTCAGTCAAGAAAGCCTTAAAATTTCAATTAGAAGTGAACAAATTCTACTATAGAATTTAAGACTTCATATAATCTAAACAAATGGGTTCATAGAGATGACATTCTTAAATGACTAGAAGTACCAAATATTAAATTTAAAAAGGTAAATGGGTAATAAGAACAAACTTGTTAAGTACCTATGATTCCTAAATGAAAAAGGAAAATGTAGTAGAAGAAAAATATTAAAATAATGCTTGTACTGATATGAAAATGAAAGATAATGAAGAAATATGCTAGTTCTCTATTTTATTTAATGATTCTGATTTGTTGTTTTATATTCTTACAAATGTAAAGCATACTGCATAGTGACATCTACTGGCAACATTTTCACATATACACCTCCATTTCCTTTCTATCCTGGTGTCATTGTGAATTACACAATTCAATTTTTTTTGGCTTATTGACGTATCATTGACCAATTGTACACATTTAAAGTATACATCGTGATGACTTGATATTGTGAAGGATATTTCCCATCTAATAGTCAACACCTGTATCATACTATACACATTTGGGGGAGAGGTGATGAGGATATTTAAATTCTACTCTCAGTAAATTTCAATTATACAACACAGTGTTATTAACTATAGTCACCGTGCTTAGTATATAATGTACCCTCAGACTTTATTCATCTTATAGCTGAAAGTTTGTATATTTTTCCCAACCTCTTCCTATTTCTCGCATGCCCCAACTCATGGCAATCAATTTTCTACTCTCCGTTTCTACGAGTTTGACTTATTTAAAAAAATATTTTGCCTACGTGGTAACATGCAGCATGTGTTTTTCTTTGGCTTATTTCACTTAGCATTAATGCCATCATGATGTATCCATGTTGTCCTAATTGGCAGTATCTCCTTCTTTCAAATGGCTGAATAATATTCCATCGTGTTACACAATGGAATATTGTTCTGTCATTCATATGGTATATATGTGATATATATGAATATATATAGTACGTCTTGTTCTTTACCCATCTCTTGACAGATACTTAGGTTGTTTCCATTTCTTGGCTAGTGTAAATAAAGCTTCAATGAACGTGGGAGTATAGATGCCTAGGGGAGAGCCTGTTATCCTCTCCTTTGGATAGATATCCCAATCGGAATTGTTGAATTATATAGCAGTTGTATTCTGGAGGCATCTCTGTACTGTTTTTCTCAGTGGCTCCACCAAATTACCTTCCCATCAATAGCGGAAAATTGTTCTCTTCTCTGCAAACCATAGCCAACATCATCTCTTTTTTAATAGTAATTCTAACAGAAGTCAGGCGATATCTCATTGTGGTTTTGATTTTTGTTTCCTGAAAACTGATATTAAATTATTGAGCATCTCTTCATGTGCCTGTTGGCATTTGTATGTCTTCTATGGAAAAAAGTCTGTTCAGTTTTTCTGCCATTTTTTTAAATCAA